>JBBPMH010000551.1:0-22584 GCA_038090235.1 Pulveroboletus ravenelii
TCACCTCCTCTGAGAGATAGTTGACGCGAGAGAGGAGTTCACCGTGCTCGAGTTCCAGTCGCAGCCGTTGTCGTTCCCATTCATGAACCGTGCGTTGATACATTTGCGCCTGCATCCGACTCTGCATAAAGTGTGATAGTCCCGTGAGTACACCGGTTGGTCGACAAAATCGAGACACCTACGATACTCTCGAGTCTCCCGACCTCCTCGTTGAGTTTTCTCAACACCTCCCGCACACCTGCGGTTTGCTCCTCCACATACCGTGCGTGCAAGGTATGATTTGCCTCGAGGGTGGTCAAACGATTCATGATCGTTCGGTAAATAGATTCCCCACTCCACTGGGAGGAAGATTGTGCGTGAGCGGAGGCTTGTGGAGGTGCCGAGGGGGTACTTGACTGTAATGAAGCCGTGGTGAATGCCTGTATTTCAGATTCTTGAGAATGCGAGTGAGAATACTCGGCCAGAGGTGGGGTGGGCGAAGCAACAGAGGTAGGCGAGGATATAGATAAGAGCGATGAGATTGCCTCTGTCACCGAGTGGAGCCCCGCAGATGGCATCGCCAACTGCTGTGCTCCGTTTCCACTGCTCAACAACGACGACCCGTCACCGAGGGCGGAGGCGGGAGAAGACTCAGAATGTGCGGGTGGCGCACTAAGGGAGGGAGGTGCCTCGTGCGTTGGTGGAGTCACCAATTCGACGGGCGATCGCGGCAAAGTGACATTTGGACGAGTCTCGGCGGGCCCGGGCTGGGTCATGGAACCATCCGTGCCACTATTGGATGCCATCCGGGAACTCGTAGCGTTACTCGTCGCTAAATGCTCCTCGACCAACGGTCGTCGTGCGGCGGAATCCTTCAATCGCGCATGGCTCTCGGCTTGCCACATGTCCCACTTCCACTCCTCCAGATGAGTGAGCCCGTATACCCGGAGGAGGGAGACAGGACAGTAATACTCATGCCCGTAATGTGAGTGGAAGTCAATCCGAATATACCGGTAAAAATCACACAGCGACGTCGGCGGGTGGAAAGACTGCGGGTCGTCAGACCAGATGACATACCCGGAACTGAAGGTCGCACCTGGACGCCTCTGACGTTCTTTGCGCGATAAGTCCCGGCGTGGGTCCACTCCTCGTCCGTACCCGCATACGTTTTTGCAACGCTCACGGAAAAGTCCTTGAACACCCCACTGAAGAACTCGAAATTGGCCAACTGCACCGTGTCGATGCGAATGTCGTCACAAAGTTCGACCACCACAAATTGGGCATCGGCACTACATGGCGAGAGCATGTACCGGTCCTTGGTGGACGAGAGAATGGATGAGGCAGACTTGGCAGACTTGTGCGAGGTATGCACGCGTGCCGAACAGTCCATGTTGGCATAATTGAACCTGTCCGTGATGGGTACGCGGAAGTGTGGTGGGAGGGCATCGTCCCTGGTGGCATATGTCGGGTCGGGGGGCAATAGCATGTCTACGAGCGGAGCATCAGCTTTCTGGACGCCGGTTTTGCCTGGCGCATCGCTGTTGGATGTGTGCACACTGGGCTTCGTGGGGACGTCTTGTAGGCCAGCGTGGAATTGCTTCGACTTCCATTCTTCGAATGAGAGAAGAACGTCTTCGGGCCCTTCCAGGGAATCGACGGTCGGTAGTGGCTTCAAGCAGCACAACGACGGCTGTGGTTGCTTAGCTCGGTATACGACGACGATAGCGCGAAACGGGTCATTGAGCGATGTTGGCGACGAGGGAACGACGGCCACTGCTGGCAGAGAGGCAAGGCTGGCCAAGGACAATGCCAGCAACGTCCTGGGCAACGATGGAAAGTAAACCATCTCTCCGAACCCTACGAGGAAATTGACAACTGAAGTGCTGGCATCGGCAAGCAAGTCGTGATGGGATACGTCGACGGAAATGGAGTGAAATGGCACTGTCGCGACAGATCATGCTCAACTTAGGACTACATTCACATGGGCCTAGAAGAACCCGACAGAGACACAATACCAGAGGACTAGAAGGAGAATTTTCTGGTGGCAGCTCCCCCAATCAACTCAGGGCTGAGGTCTAGCTTTCCTGCTCAAGTAAAGATGGATTGGCGTCGGTGCATAAACCAAACGGGGCTATCTTCTTCAAGTATACAACGATCACTTCATGTTACGCAGACAACTCCACTGAACGTGGCAATCAAAGCTCAAAGTTGGTCGCTTGATTACTGGACACGGTGGTCCGTGGCTCACTTGCAACCGCACATTCTTCGAGTAGCAAATGAGATTATCCGAGGCAAAGGAATAGAGACGCGGATAGGCAAAAGTATCATGATTGTATCGCATATTCGCCCATCTACGGTGCTAGCCACAGCACAAGCACCTCAGCACTAGAGAACGTCAGTGACAGTAAAGCGAGTTTCACAACAACACTCACTCCGATAACTTCACCAGCCCTCGTATGCATGATCAGAGCCACGATGAGGCCTAGAATGATACATTATGATGAAAGAGGTCGAAAAAAACAGACGGAACATACCGTAAAGCCCCAACACTTCAGCAAAGATGAGAATCAAAACCTACGTCGCACAAGTCAACAGCGTGAAATATGATGTGCACAAAGAACCGACCATTCCGACGAATAACCGTGGTTGCTGCGCAGTTCCCCTCACACCTGCATCACCGACAATCCCAATAGCAAAACCAGCTGCGAGACCTGAGAGGCCGACGGAGAGACCAGCCCCAAGGTCAATAAAACTGGACGCAAGGGACATGGACGCGCTGACTGTAACCCGGGAATCAGTCAACATGACAAAAACAAATACCAATGACCAAACATACGTGAGCCAGAAATGAGGACCGAAACGACCAGACCGTAAATCTGCATTCCACAGTACGCGTCATGATTGTACGAAAAGTAACCAAACGGTCACGAACCGCAATAATACCAGCCATAACGACTGGGATAACACTTCGGATCATGAGGTCAGGTCGAAGGACACCCATTGCGGAGATTCCAACACCGGACTTGGCGGTACCGTAACTAAGAGCTAGTCAGCCGGGATGTAAAATGGATGACAAGAAACCCAGACGAACCTGGCCCCGATACCTACGAAAATGTAGCAGGAGGGAACGGAAAATGAATGAGATGCTCGTCATTGAAAACGGTGTCTCCTCACAAGTGAACACGATTGCGCAAGTGCAACCCTACAGGTCGGATTAACATGAGCCCGCGCATGTGCTTGTCAACACTCACCATGGCACCGAAAAAGGGAGCGTATACAGGGCAAAGGTCGGACATTTTTGTAGAGCTGCGAGAAATGGAGGAGGGCTCGTTTGTGTTTTGAATTCAACGATCAATCCGAGAGAGCAGCGCAGTCGGATGGAACCGAGCGGAGAGCGAATTGCAAGTGTGGCAAAAGCCCAAATTGGTTTGCTTGGCAAAGGCATTAGAAACAAACAAACGCCTTCCCGAATTGGGATAAGCAACCGACTCATATCATCTCGGCGGTGGCGAAAGCACATTTGGCCGGTACAATAGTCTTTCTGGCATGTCTGCTTGTCTGCGTTTCACACAAAGGGTACGCCCCTGCTCTCTCTACGTGCTTTTGGTGCAAACCGTCATCCCGCAGGTCTGGAAGTCCTTCATCGACAACAAAGGTAATTCAAGTTGTACTTGGAATATGAATGTTCATCAACGAAACATCAAGGACATGACGCACAATGTTTTCCGAATGTCTGTACATTCTTCTCCCAGTCATCGCCATAGCTGTGCTGGCTGACCACACCACATACAGCTTGTTATCACCCGAGCGACTCCTGGACTCGTCGAAACAAAGCTCAAAATAGAGTCTTATAACCGTGCGCACTCCCCTCGTCGAACGCCTGCGAGCATCACTCAACACCATACATACCAGTCAACAGAGTCGGCGTACGTTCACCCCCCCGCCCGTGCAGGTGCTTTCGGAACTGATACCCGGAATACATCAGACCGTTCATGGTGGACTGATCATGTCACTGACAGACACCTTGGGCTCCTTGGCTGTGGCCTCCAAGGGGCAGTATATGACCGGCGTTTCAACAGATGTCAGCACCTCGTTCGTCCGACCCGCAGGGAGAGTTGGCGACGTTCTGCATGCCACGGCATCTATAACTGCTTTGGGTACGACCCTTTTGCAACTAACTGGCTGGGATAACCAGGAATTATTTTGTCAGGGAGAAGCTTGGCTTATACCCGTGTAGATTTCACGAACGAAAGCGGAGACTTGGTTGCATATGGAAGTAGGTACCCGTGCTTTTCGCAATATACGTTCTCACAGTAAGCTCCACGTAGCTCACACGAAGTACGTGGGTAAATCGTCGTCGGACACAGTAGGGCGTTGTGTTGCAATATCCGCCGTGCTTTATTAACCCATCAACAGAACAACGTCAAATTCTCTGAAGATGGTGAGAGAGTTGTTGAGGGTGTGGACATTGAATAGATGAACCCCTTTGCTCCACTGGACTGTTCTCACGGGACGGTGAGTCACACGATGCATGTACCTATAGCTGATCTCATGCCCGTAGTACATTCACAGATCTATACGTACAGATGTGTGACATTGTCGCCGCATGAGCCTACCAATAATATTTCAATCGCAAGTGTACCATGAACTAGACGTATAGACAGGCATTGAGATCCATGGGCGACCACATTTGTGGAGTACAAGAGGCTGTAACAGTCAATGATGTGTGTCCACTCCATCGATGGTGTCATCGGCAACGGCAAGCCTCTCGCCTTTAGCTTTTGCAGACAACTTTCCATGACGATCTGTGAGTGGTGTGAGTGGTGCAGTGTCGCAGTCCTCTGGCGATTCTGAATGATCATTCACACGGGTACTCTTGATACCCCAGATAGCCCCGACGATCTAGAACATGGAAATGTCAGTACATGAGTACACACGCAGCAAAGGCCTTACTGTAGACTGGATCTCGTTCAGTTCCTGAGTGCGATTTAGGTCTTCAACGATGGCCTTCAACCCTGGAGCAAATTGGAGAATCTTGTGATAGACACGAGTCACGCTGATCTAGAACATGAAAATATCAGTACATGAGTACACACGCAGCGAAAGCCTTACTGTAGACTGGATCTCGTTCAGTTCCTGAGTGCGATTTAGGTCTTCAACGATGGCCTTCAACCCTGGAGCAAATTGGAGAATCTTGTGATAGATACGAGTCCCATGCCCTTGTGTGATCTAGAACATGAAAATGTCAGTACATGAGTACACACGCAGCGAAAGCCTTACTGTAGACTGGATCTCGTTCAGTTCCTGAGTGCGGTTTAGGTCTTCAACGATGGCCTTCAACCCTGGGGCAAATTGGAGAATTTTGTGATAGACATGAGTCCCATGCTCTCGTGCCTCCAGGGAACTGCCAACATTGACATCCATATACTAACTACAAAAAGAAAAATGTCTTACATCCAGCGGAGAGATTCCCCACGGATACTGCTCGCAATCGTCACAGGGTTACATGGGACTGGAATGATATTCTTTTGGGTGATGTTGGCACCCCAGTTGATCGTGGGGAAGATTCCGTGGTGGAAGATATAAGCGGCGGGTTTGAAAGTGACAGAGACAAAGAAATGGAATTTGAGGCTAATAGAGACGACAGGGACAGAGATGAAAGTAAGAGGGACAAAGAGGAGACCGAGGATTGGGAGCATAACTCAGGAGGGATACAGTGGGCTGTAGTTAGTTCTAGTGTAGCTACGTCCACGTTGTCGATGGTGACATTATAATCGTCCGCCTCTTCATAAGGTTCTATTATTCCTTGTGGTGACTAACTGGCCCGGCCTGGCCTCTGCTGACCTCTACCACGAAGTCGACGTGCCCCACCTGTGCAAACCGGGATCTGTTCCCTTACCACGAGTAAAGCCGTTACCGCCGCATACGTTACCATATATCCGAGCAGAGCACTATCTCAGACCGAGCAACAACCATCCACGTTTGCGGTTCAGTCAGGTTAAGACTGCAACTCCCGCGTGCCCGTGTTATCCCCGAACACATGCCCTCCACCCACTCGCTTCCCACCCGTTGATGAACTCTTCTTCTGAGAACCTCTCCACAGCCCACAGCCTGGCTCTCTCTCTATATCCCCGCTCGGTGGCACTATCCATCGTCAGAATCTGTTCATCAACGAGGGGGGCAACATCAGCGCTCGCATTCATATACACCACGGGGAGACGCGGAGACGAAGCTGTACCTCATGCACTGCCAACGCGAACTCGCCTGATGTCCGTGCATGGAAGCCAGTAGGCTGTGACTTGTAGGGCACGACGATGTCGTTCAGCGGACCTCCGGAAGCATGGGTCACAGGTATGAGGCCTGCAGCCTGATTACGACAAAAACGCGCGGTGAGCACGCGATCGTTCTGAACAGGAGGTGGCAATCTGCACTGCTAACCATGAATTCGACGACATTGATTCCAAAATGTTCATCAATCATCGTACTGAGACCAATGCTTGAACGGGAGAGCCAGCTGAGCATGTCAGGGTAAGGAGCGTTCACAACAAACGAGACTTGGTCCTGACGTGGAGGGTGAGTTAAGACCGTAACGTTGTCCACACGAGTTGTATACCTGGATATCTAGTTCCTTTGCCAGAGCACGCAAAGACTCGACTCTATCCAGATCGTCTTGATGGCGCGCACCACCCAGTAATATCAGTCGCACGGGGTCCTGACTCGCCCCTTGACTCTTGTACTCGGGGTGGTTCGTCAGGAGTTGCGCGAATGCACGAAGCTGTAGTGGAAGATTCTTCTCTGGTCTAGCAACACGCCAGCAATTGAACGTCTCGTCCGCATCCTTTTATAGCGACCAACGTACCGAAACTGCGCGACACTGAGAATGATCCGCTCTCTACCCTGGAGCGAAAACTTGGCCATCTCTCGCGTATCGCAAGGGGGGTATACAGTCACGGGTTTGGCCTTGTCTTTTCTGCTACCAGTCCTTGAGCCCAGTACATTTGTGTCGTGTGTGACCAGTCGAACCGCTGCTCCGGAAAGAAAGAGTTTTATGAATAGCAGAGGAGTCACTCGATGCGCCCACTGTATCACTGGACCAAAGTGTTCGTGTGAAATAATAGACGCAACGTGACTGCGTGTCCATGACGAATTGACCATGACGAACTGAGCCTGTGAGAGGGACAGGGCGTAGTAGTACATCATAAGACGATAGTAACTGTCGATCATTGAGTTTGGTGCAGATGTGTGACCGAGTACTCACAGACGCTTTGCTCGCATTCTCCACGATTCACCCTGGACACGAGCGAGCATGTCGGTAGATATCGTTGGGTAATGGACGTATGCTCCAATAGGGACGGAAGCCTTCGTAAGCCAAACTACAGCCGGATAGGTAAAAGCGTAACCCATGGTATCTGAGATTACGGGGATGCGAACATGAGAAGACGCAAGAGACCAACAGGCTTGAACGTACCGATATAAAGGTCTGGAATAAACCTCGACATTGCTTCCCAGACGAGACACATAGAACCGAAGCTCTGGCCCAGGATGGTAAACCTAGGCCATCGTGAATCCTCGATCAGACGTCTCGATTTCAGGAATACGAAGTGGAGTGCGGAAGGTTCAAGATGGATCGCAAAGCGAGTCTAATACCATAATTTCTGTTACGTGGGGGAACATCGAGGTGGAGGTGGCGGATTATCTGACCTTTACTTTTTCAATGATATCTTGTTTTGAAGCATCGACATCCCCAGAGTAGACGACGCAAATTACGTCTTTGTGTCTGCGCTGTATATGGGCAACAGCAGTCCATAGGACCCGCTCGCCTCCACCTCCTGCATTACTTGGAGAGGTTTCATGAGCTGCCCGTGGGCTTTCCACCAGCACAGCAGGCTCCAAAAGCACTACACTCACCAGTAAGGATGAAAGAATCCGACGAACCTGCGATCTGCTGTTTTGGTTACTTTGACTCCTAGTTGCTTGAGGATAGCTCCACGAGCACGGAATGACTTGGACCATAAAGTTTCTGTGTACGCTGCGTAAAAGAGTGCGGATGCGGCCAGACAAAAAACAAGACACAGCAGGGGCAGTACGACGCTCATTCCTGCCCAAGCAGTGCGCTCTGCAACAGAGCCGTCGCCATGTACAGCGCTTATGTAATATACGGCGTGGTCCAAACTTCTCCTCATCGCATTGGCCGCCTTACTTGCCCGTGTGGCTGCGTTGAGAAGTGTCATTTACATGGTCCGGCCAGTAGTTGTGCGTGGTTGCTGCCACGCCAGGGTCCGTCGGGTGGCTATGGGTGGAGAGCTATCCAACCAAAACTCGCCCCGCAGCTGTATGGTTTGACTTCTCCCTGGTACGCCCGATGATTTCTCATAGGCAGATTTTGCGCAAAGTCATCTCCAGCTCCTCGCGCTTAGCATGCTGTGGTGCGGCTCTTGGATTTCCTGAACCTTCCAAAGGTGAGTTTCCGTGCTCGGGAGCATCGCGAAATGCACATACCATGGCCCCTACGATTACGGGATCTTCGCAGTCCTTATCTCCAGTTCTCACTCGATGGCTCGTCGACCTTCCTCTCGGCAAATTGTGCCTACCTCCCCGGTTGATCCATTTCGTCCTTATTCGTCGATCAAAAGGCGCCCTGATGGTGTTCTTGTGCATAATTGTGTAAGTACCTGTGCCTTGTGGTCTCCTCGTGGCCGCCCCCGTTTCATTGCCACTACCGAGAGTCTAATGGAATGGTTCTTCTCGATTGGAAACGGATTAGATCGGCACGTACCGGAACATGGAGGTAAAATTTTCAGTGGATAGGGCACTGTCCCACCGCGGACTCGGAGCCAACCAATCCACCTATTTATCGACTGATTAAGCTTCATGCCGCCGCTTCCTCTCAATACTTAACGTTAGCCGTCTATGCCCATCGTAACTCCTGCCTGCATCCGCGTGCATAACTTCAATCCTGCTAGACAGTCTATCTCTGCGTTTGCTCGTGAAACTACGACGATGTACATCCAATCCGAACTATACCCCAGGGCCGTCAATTCAGCCAACGGTGGTAGCGACGGCGGGGGCGTTGACAGGGACACTGTAATCTTCATTGTCGTTGGTGTAGGTTAGTCGTGTTCATTCATTGCCTCTTCAACGATGCGTTGTTCATGTCGCGACGCGACGCGACACGGTCCTGTGGCCAACTGCATTGTACACCATGCGGGCGAGAAATCCTCGTACCTTTTGTTGATTGACCGCTTCTGCATAAGAGGCTTCGCATTCCATCGCTGCAGTTGTCTAATCCTTTTCGTCTCCAACAGTTTGTTTACTTCTTATCCTGGCCGGCTTCTATGTTGTGAGTCGTCATCGTCAATCCAACGTTGCCCCGAACGTCCCCGGTTCGCTTCCACAACATTCGTCATTCGCTCATCCGCCTCGCCCTCGGCACGATCACGACATGAGCGAATATGAGAGGACTTGGAAAATACGGCGTAGCAGTGACACTAGCCCCCCCGCCACCGCTGATACACCTACGCTACAAGTATCCCCCGCCTCCGCCACCGCCCCCGCCATCACCACCACCACCACCACCACCACCACCACCGCCATCATGTCTCAGACCGTCTTACACAGAGATGGTACCGAAACGGATGACGCGACCGCATCGCGGCCCTCACAACCTCGTCGCATCACTTCTCTCTCAGTAGCCACCTCCTTCTCGCATTCACACATCACCGAAGAAGATTTGAACAACTTTCGTCTTTCCGCATACGACCTCGATGGCGATCTGGAGACGGAGATGCTGAACAGTGCCACGGATGACGTCTGGCCGGGTCGGCCACTGGTTTTAGGGGAGGGCCTTGGAGAGGTGGTCATAGCAGAGGAGGCTATAGGAACGCAGAGCGATGCCTCTGACGCGGCGGCAGAGGGCAGTGTTGAAAGTCACGTTCCTCACCATGCCATGGAGGGCTGATTGGTCACGGGAACTGGGGAGCTTGTCAAAGCGCGGCTTCTGGTGATCACGGCGTGGAGGGTCGGTATAATATAAGGAGACGTTTCGATATACTGTGTTGATGTACCGTGCTCGGTGGAGGTGTCTGGGTACCACTATAACATTGCCATTCTCATCGACGTGCGTATGTAGATCGGGACAATGGCTGTTGGCTAGCTTTTCGTTTTCGATATGTCACACAAGCTTCAACCTCACCGACGGTGATCTGGTGTGCACAGAGTGAGTAAATGATATCATTACGGACGTACCTAATGGGCTGAACGTGGTCTCGATATAATCTGGTGGGGGGGACCTACTTACGCGGGTTATGTCAGGATCCCTAATAAATTACGTAACCATACCCTAAAGCCAAATGCACACGAGTTCCGACAGCCCCTCCCATCGACACGAATGTCGGCCCACGACCGTCCATTGATAGGCTCCGTTGTCGAGCGCAAAAAATCTCGTCCATCGCCCGCGCCGTCCTCCTCCAGGTTCACCGGGACGCCAACGACAGGGTTCCCAACTGCCCAGCATCGATCGAAGAGCGCCTTTGCACGCGCGCGGGACGAGACGCATGCCAATCATGTCGGAGGCCCACGACGGACTGGCGTACCATCTATCGTATCGCAACCGCACGTCCACCCGTCTGTCGCACCGACGTCGCCGATCGTCGACCCGAAACCGATTCCAACAGACGCCGACGCGCTCCGCCGCCAGATCCATGAAGAGAACACGCGCACGATGGCACGGATGAGCGAAGCGGAGATTGAACGGGAGAGGCGTGCCGTTTTGGAGCAGCTGGGAGAGGGCACGGAGCAGTTGCTCAGGCGGGTTCAGGAGGCAAGACGGCGGAAAGAGGCAAAGGAGGCGGAGGCTCAGACGGAGTTGGAAGAGCAGGCTGCCCAAGAGGTGCAAGGAAAAGGTGGGTCTACGATCAGCGACGATGAGATTCGTCCGGCGGCCAAGCAGGACCGTCATCACGAACACGTCGCTTCTCCCTCCCCGCGCCGCGTATCACATGAATTGGGCGTCAAACCGGGCGTTCTCCGGGTCAAGAGTCTTGAGAATATTGGGCAATCAGGTAAGGTTTGCTCTGGTCGACGGTGACTTGCACTCTCACTGGCAGCCCGGACATTCAGCGCCATCGCCCTTGCCAATGACGAGCAGAACGCGTCCCTCCAGTCGGACCAGTCGCAAATTGCGCTTTGCAGAGGTAACCCCAGGTGATGTACACGTGTACGAATCAGCGCCTGTGTCGCCCAAACGGCCGGTTCTGGCACTCCCACCCCCACCTGACAAGAAAGACGACTCGATCGTGTCTCTGGGCACGCTACGCGAGGACGTTGTTCCATCCAAACGACCCCATCCGATCGACAGTCCTACAGAAACCCAGTCCACACGCGTGCCAAAAGACGAAAATGAGCCAGAGGAGGGTACGCCCGAGTACATACGTCGACGATACTTTCCAGGCGTTTCTGCCAACGATCCGAGCGTCGCATGGATGGAAGCTCCCCCCGGAGTGACGACAGACCCATCTGCTCCCCGATTCGATCTTCGCGGTGCACTGATACCGGCACCTCTTTCGGCCTCGTTACCGTCCCACCTGGGACTGCATCATCATGCTGAAGGCAGTCATGCCGGATACACCATCGACGACATCTTCCTCCTGGCTCGATCGACCGTTCCTGCGCAACGGGCTTCCATGCTAGGCATCCTGGCCAAGATTGCCCATCGTCTAGGTCGGCAAGTGCGACGTCCTAGTAGCTCAGAGCAAAGCGTCGTGTTCGCGGGTCAAGAGGGCGAGCTTCGAAAGCGTATCCTTGCCGCTGGCTTGGCTGCTATCGACCAGACTGGAAGCCTCGGTGCGCGAGCAGTGGAAGTAGTATGGGAATGTCTTGCAGAGTGGGATGGGACGGCGAGTGAACTAGAGGGTGTAGAACTCGCACTCGCTCCCGGCATCGTCTCCTTCCTGCAGCTCGATTATTTCCTGCCTCAGATTACGGACGTGCTGTCGCACGCTGCCCTCCCTCCTGAATCATTGGCGCAGCTGCTAGCAGTCGTCCACTGGCTCGCTCAGCAATCCAACCAAGTCGCGGATAGGGTCACCAACACCGCCCGTCTCGTTCCGACGATCCTTGACACGTTTCTCCTCACGCCAATTCCACCCAAGGAAGAGTCTGCATTGCCTAATCCCCTCGCGCTCCAGCTGTTGATCACCCTCGCCTCCGCATCGCGTTCGAACACATCGACACTGCTTGACCCCGCGGATGCACTTCTTCGGTTCGTCACCCTCTTTCCATCTTCGTCACCCTATTCGCCTGCACTCGCCACCACGCTTCTGACCCACACACTCCGATTCTACACTATCTTGTCCTCGTATGGTCTCTACTCCCACATCGCTACTGCAGCCTATCCAATCTTCACTGCACTCGCTTCATACATCCTCTCCAGTTCCCCGTCCCCTCGTGAGGGCGTGGATACGTCCGATTTGCCGTCTAAACAACTTCGTATAGCCTGGGCGGCGCTTATCGAAACATGGACTATCTGTGCGACGGATCCACATGCGACGAGTCCGCCACACGATATACTCTGGAGCCAAGTGTGCGCGTGGGGATGGGCAACGGATCTGCGTAAGCTTCGGGAAGGACTAGGGAACGATAGATCCGACTGGGCAGTCTATGCAGCGATGTGGGATGCCGAGGCTGCGTGGCTCGAGGGCGCACGCATCAATGGCATCAAGGGTGGCGAAGCAGAGCGGGAAGAGGCGCTACCAATCCTCGGGAGCGCCTTTGCAACGAAAGATGGGCCCGAGTTCGCGATCGTGCAGTGCGCGCTGGAAGCGGTGCAATGTGACCTTGCGCAAGCAAACGCGGTCACGATCCAAGATGGCGAACATGTGCTAAAATCGCTCGCAAGCGCAGGTAGCGTCCTCGCCTCTGCACTCCGTCTATGGCTAGCCTGTCTCCCATCTCTCCATGACGGTTTACCGTTGTCCACACCCCCCTTCGCGCTTCCGTTCAGCGACCTCTCGGCGCTCTCCGCGGCGCTGGTCAAGCACCCGGTCTGGGATCTTCCTTCGAAGCTTGGCGCAGTACATCTACGGGTGTACCTACGCCCCCTGACGCGTTTTGTCGTCCATTTTCATCGTGTGTCACGGCATATCCCTGGTACAACCTCCCAGTTATGGTTCGCCCAGGCCCTCGTGTTCCTGTCTCGACTGCTCCCAGGGGATGAATTTTACGCGTTCGCCATGCTCGATGCGTTTTTGCTCGTCACGCCACAGTTCGTTGGCGTCGACGCTGAAAGGCTCTCTCCGGCTATCCACGTGGATGTGCTCAGACCGTTTTTCGAGTACGCGGTGCGATCTGGAGGAAGGGTGTATGTGGCTCCACTTCGGCCAAACACGGAGAGCATCTCACGGTCCTCGACCCTCCGTCTGCCTTCGGAGTTCTCCCCTTTGCTGCACAGTCCCGAAGCAGAAGGCGATGAGGATCCCAACGGGGACGCAGCACGCACACTTGCAGCTGGCCTCCCACTCACACGAGATTTTCTGTTCGCCCCGTTGACGCACCTCTTGCGCTCGGGGATCTCCCCCGTCTTTCGAGCCCTCCCGGGTGAGTGGACTGCTAGCGAGGTGGACGTCGTGCGTGCAACATTGTTGCTGGCGTATGCGGCACGCAGGGTGTTGATCGCACATCGACTGGAAGGGTTCGTGCACAGTGCGGCAGAGGTGGTGTTTGCGTGCATGCGCGTGTGTATGCTCGAACATGGTGTTGGGGTAGCAGGTGGGGAGGTGGAGGTGTTTAGGGATGCGGGGGTGGAACAGTTGATGGCGTGGTTGCTGGAGCCCTTTACCGTGCGCGGACGACGGACGGGTGGGGACGGCAGCAGACACGTGGCGGCGCAGATGTGCTCGCTCGAAGATGCATCGATGCCCTACCTTGGTTCGACGCCATTTTACCAATTTTATACTGACCTGGTGGCGCTGTACGGTGCGGTGTCGTTTGGGCACCGGACGTTTGCGACGTTGGTGATGGCCCCGTTGGCGATGCAGTATGCAGTGGATTATCGACGGGCGTTGTGGTGTGGCGGGGATGGTGCCAGCTCTGGCTCTGGCTCTGATTCTGGACGTGGTGGGGCGGGTCTTGGGGATGTCGTGAGAAGCGTGCGTGTTCCGATCGAGGATGTCGTCTGTACGGTCAGCGAGCCGCGGGAGTACATGTACCCGGTTGAGCGGGACACTGGGGTTTTAGGTGCGTATGTGGCAGCGCTGGTTGCGCGCGATGGAAGCGGGGCGGAGGGATTCCTGAGGCTCGTGGCGGTCCACCATGTCGCATGTACGGTGTGGGGTGATTTGGACTCGGGCGCGGACGTCGGAGCGGGTGAAGGCCAGATGGAGGAGGTGGGGGTGGAGGCGGCAGCGCAACGACGGGAAGAGATGCGAGTGAGGTTGCTGAGGGTGGTGCTCGTGCGTGGGGAGGCGGACGTGGTGAAGGACATGGTGCTGTATCGGCAGCGTGCACCGGGGAGCGGGGCGTTCGTGTGGCCACCGACGTGTTACCGGGGCGGCGAGGACGAGGGTGGTGGCGAAGGGGCTGCATGGCGAGCATCGCGGGTAACATTCGTGCGGCGGACGACGGGGACGAGCGTGGCGGAGCGGGTGGGCGCGTTGTTGATGCCTGCGACGATGTAGAGGATGCTTATTTAGAGACGACTTCATTTAGATTAGCAATGTGCAAGGGTAGACCGCGAGCCAGTTCTCTGAGCAGCATCGGTCGTGCAGTCGTATCTCGCAGGTTCATGCAATGACTATTCTTACATACAGATCGGGTTTCTACAGCTTACCGAGCGCTTCCAGCTTTCCGAGTAACTCAGCATGATACGCTTTGAGGTCGTCCATGGTCGCTTTCTTTGCTGGCCAACTCCTAGGACCAAGGACGAGCCCCTCGGCCTCGTTGGGCTTGGGGAGGACGTGGAAGTGTACGTGGTCCACTTCTTGGTGTGCTATGCGTCCGTTATTCTGCGTCCAATTTCAGCGTGCAGCCAAGAGAGATAGGAGAGGCAGACGCACCTGAAGGATGTTGTAATTCTCGAGCCCCTGTGCGAGGGCGATCTGCTTCGCAATCGGGAGGGCATCCGCGAGGTATTCGTCCGGAAGTTGGTGCATCTTTTCGGTGTGGTCTGGTTGAGTTGTATTTCAGTAGGCGTGGGCTGTTCCCAGACGGGCGGTTACCTTTGGGGATGACGAGGGCGTGGCCTTGGGAGAGTGGGTTGATGTCGAGAAAGGCGAATCTAGGAAAAACGAGTGCGTGTCGGAACTGGGTCGGGGAGGACGAAATATGGTACGCACGAATGCCCAGTCTCGACAAGCTTGAAACTGGGTATCTCGCCTGTAGGATGTGTGGGTCAGGGAGGGTAGAAATGCGGGTGAGGGCCAGAGACCTTTGATGATCTTGCAAAAGATGCAAGTGGTGAGAGATCTGTGCTATTTTCTCAGAAATGAATCGACGAATAGATCGTTTGCTTACCTTGCTGTCGCCATCGTCAATCGTCGACAGGGAGAACCGATGAGAAGAGTAGGGGGGGGCTGTTCCACGATGGTCACGTGATATTATGTATCTTATCTGGATGGCTTTAAAATGCTTCCGTCAGCTTAGATATCTTTCATCTCAGCGACTCGTCTCGTCGCCATCGACGATGGGCTCGTTTGATTTCTCTCAATGGCCACCGACACTCACTGATAGCCAACTCGCTGCCCTCACACACCACGCTACCACCTACGCCCTCGCACACGGCCTCACCTATCTCCCAGTCGCTGCCTCCCAGCCACCCTCGCCTTCCTCGGTCATCCACGCACCGATCTCGGTCGTACCCGCCCCCGTCCCGCGCCATCTCTTCCAGAAAGCCCAGCGGTTGCAGTCGGTGTACAACACCCTCTATGCGCGCGTTGCCGTCGACGACGACTTCTTGGACGAGGTGATGGGCGCAGAGGTGGGCGTCGGGCAGGCGGACGAGTTTGTGAGAAGGTTGTGGACGGGATGGATGGCGATCAGGCAGGAAGGGATCATTCAGGTAACTGGGTTTGCGCCTGTCGTGTAAAGCCTCTCCCAACGACGCCGTCTAGCCCTTGCATCTCGGTCTCTTTCGCTCCGATTATCTCCTCCATACTGGCGAGGGCGATGCGCCCAGCCTTAAACAAGTGGAATTTAATACGATATCGTCCTCGTTCGGTCCACTTTCCGACAGGGTCAGTGCAATGCACAGGTGTGAATCATCACGATGTCCTCCCGAGTTAATCCGAACGTGTGATTCAGATACCTTCATGCATTGACGGATTACTACCACATATCACCTCATCTGAAACCGGAGAACTTTCCCAACAACGATGCCACCTCAGGGCTCGCTCAAGGCCTCGCAGAAGCACATCGCGCATACGGCGTATCAAGGTACCCAATGCCCCGCTCTGCCCACTTCCACTCACCTCCCTCTCTCCAGCGCATGTATCCTGTTTGTCATACAGCCAAACGAGCGTAACATCTTTGACCAACGTTGGCTCGAATACGAATTATCAGAAACGTGCGTCCCTGTTCACCGCGTGGCCGATCCCTGACGCCCATCCACCAGACATGCCATCCGCGTCGTCCGCCAAACCTTGCTCGAGCTCGCTACCTCCGCATCGATCTCCGGACCCTCCCGGACCCTTCTCCTCACTCTCCCTGCCAATTCTCATCCCGACTCGATCGAGATATCGACGGTCTACTTTCGCGCAGGGTACACCCCAACCGACTTTCCTACCGAAACACACTGGACGGCACGTTTCACCCTCGAAAAAAGTCGCGCGATCAAGTGTCCGACGATACCGCTCCAGCTCGCTGGAGGGAAAAAGATTCAGGAGGCCTTGAGTCAACCCGGCGTTGTCGAGCGGTTCTTTCCCACCCCTGAGTCCGACGTTGCTGCCTTGGCAGTGGCACAGCTCCGGGAGACGTGGATGCCCATGTGGGCACTGGACACAGAGAACCCACCCCCGTTGCCCGCTTCGTTTCCGGGCACAAGGGAAAACCCGGGAGAACCCCTCGGGATGTCCCTCGCAAGACATCACGCCGACAAACTGGTGCTGAAACCCCAACGTGAAGGTGGCGGAAATAACGTCTACAAGGGAGATATACCCGCGTTTTTGAAAGGACTTGCGGACGAGGAACGAAGAGCGTGGATCGCGATGGCGTTGATCTTGCCCCCGGCCGGGGTAGGATCCTATCTCGTGCGTGCCACGCCGGGTGCGGGTGCGGGTGAGGCCGGACAGAGTGAAACCGAGGCGCATGGAAAGGCGGTCCGTGCAGAGACGATATCCGAGTTGGGCATATTTGGCTGGGCGCTGTTTGGAACGGACGAAGGGGCGGGGGTTGTACGCAAGGAACGGGGTGATGCGGGGTGGTTGATGCGGACAAAGGGGGTAGAGAGCAATGAAGGAGGTGTAGCGGCTGGGTTTTCGGTCTTGGATTCGGTCGTGCTCGTCGACGTGGGTGGTGAGGACGGACAGGGCATAGCTAGCACCGCCATCAGACAGTATTAATAGGGAAAACATTGTCCAAAGGCTGTCAGACTCGGGACGATCAGGGTAGAAAGAAGTACTTCACGATACAGAAGACTGTCACAACATCAGTCCTTCACTCAGGAAGCAGGTATATGATGAAAGTACTCACCGAGTCCAGCCACTGCTGTACCTTCACAACACTCTGTCCTTGAGAACGTCGTTCATTCTCCTTCTCCCGTTTCTCCCTTTCTGCAGCCATCCTTTGAGGCGTAATGCCCCTCACCAACATCGACAGGTAGAGGACATCATCCATGGCATCCAGCAGACCTGCCGACGCATCTGATGAGAACTTTTTTCTCGCTTTGCATTTACCTTTTCCAGGGCTCCATTCGGAACGCGATGACTGATCACCCTGTCCGGAATATTCGGGATCGTCTTCGTCGTCTTCGGGGGTGGAATACCCTGGATATCTGGGGATTTTACTAAAGATATCTTTATGCCATTGATCTAGCATTTTGCGCAGGCCATCACACTTCCAGTGTTTGACAACCGCAGCCCCGTACATGAAGTCAAGCAGGATGCTGGGCGGGGCTGATCCACCAGACCAATCGGCTTCAACATCGCGTGGCCGAACAGAGTCATATCCCCTAGGTGGTTTCACATACTGCAACGTCGTCCGGGTATGCGGAATAGGACCTTCCTCGATCCGCGGAACATCGGCAGGTTCCATCGCAAAGTTGGGAGTCTGAACACGGCACACATTAGACAAATGCGTGGGAGACATGTGTAGTCATTTCTGGGCATACCCTAAGGAATACAATTCTAGCTTTTCCATAAGATGAATGTAGGTCTTTTCTCAGAAGCATTCCATTCTGGACGCAGTTGATGTAAATACTGCCTTCACCAGACCCGAATGACAGTTGTTCGTATAACATGGAGCGGTCACGAACAACATGGATGATGTACTAAGAAAAAGGTAAACATCGCCCAGGGCCTGAGATCAAGTGAACATACATCGTCGCCTTTGCTGCGGGGTATGATATGTGCCGCATCGCAGTCTTCGGGGTCAACTCGCGTGATAATGCAAGTGTTATCGCGATCGCAAATATCCCTATGGAATCTGGAGCGTCGAGAAGTAGCCACACTTGATGTGATTCGCTCATTAAATGCCCCGAGGTCAATGAGGTGGTACGCACCTATGGCGACGCATCATCAGAAGATACTGATAGAGCAGGAAGCACAAGCTTACTGTCAGGCTTATAGTAATATTTATCTGCAAGGTTGTCGAACGTGACATTCTCATAGTTGACTGTCTCGCCGCCTTGAATTGCAGACAAGTCACCCTTGGCGCCACAAACAGCAAATGTGGCGAAACGAAGCCATTTGAGTGGGCGAGTAGTGAGTCTTTTGATATCCTGGAGCGGGATGGAAAGAGCGCGAATGAAATCAGTTTCGGGCGTAACTCCTTCAGCTTGAATGGGCAAGTAGACATGGACAGTAGTGGCCATGATGAGAGTTGTAGCAAGGGGCCCCTTAAGCGTCAGATCAGGAGCGACTCGGGCAAAACCTGGTGGCTGAGCCGAGATGCCGAAGTTTCGTGCTGCTAGTCTAGTGACAAACTAGCGGTCGGCGATGCCGACGGAGAGTCACCTTGCTTGTTGTTTCTCTGTTACTATCTTGTATTTGTCTGCTCACTGGATAGTGATGACGCAAGTCTCTTGTGGACATTCTGACACACGAGCTGTCGTGAAACATCCGTGCATTCGAACGCTGCTGTGTTCACATGCGAAGCTGTGGTAGTTGCCGAAGTTTTCTGTGTCTACGAAGTTATGGTTGGGTGCTGAACTGGGTTGGGCGAGGGGCTTCCCGGCCCAAAGCCTGCTACCTTGTGGGGACCGAGGCTCCGTCCCTGCTCCTGATCCCTAGTTAACTGCTGCACTGATCACAGTTTTAGAAACACACTCAGATACGTCCTCCAGCCTGGGAGAACATGCGAGACCGTTTGTTCTCGTGGTTAACCACGCGTGGAGTTCACCATCTGCGGTTATCCCGGTAACCACATACTAACCACGGACCGGTAACAGGACAGTTTGCTGGTTTCAGCTCAGAAAAATCGGCAGCACCGGATCCATGCCTTAAAACTCAGGGGCGGATAACCCCCCCGGCGTTCAGACCCATATAGAAACCAGCCATAATTGTTTGGAGAGTCTCCGTCGCCGTCCATGTGTCCGAAAATTCCATTCTTCTTGTTTTTCCTGACCGCCGCAGGTCGTGTGATAGCTGCCAACGATGGGGGACCCGGCGAAGCGCCGACGCGTGACGGGCATAACCTCGGGGCCGATCAACCAGTTCCTCTGGATTCCGTTCGCCCAGCCCCCGTATGTCAAATTTGTCACTATCTTTTTTATTTTCCCGTCCTTTGAACTGAACCCCCTCCCTCCTCAAAAAAACAGGACGGGAAACCTATGCTTCCAGCTACCCCAGCCATTGCCGCCATACGACATTGACTTTTCCGCAACGGCGTACGGTCCCGCGTGTCCTCAACAGGGAAGGGCGCCTTCGTGGCCGCTCACACTCCCAAACGAGACGCTCAGCTTTATAAACAAACTACGACAAAATCCCACCAAAGCGCCCGCAGAAGATTGTGCGTAAGAGCCCTTGACGGATTGATCGCCTCGGGTGCAGGCTAAAGGGAGGTTTATGACATATGTCTGACATTGAATGTGATCGCCCCAACTAGAGCGAACAAAACTTCCGAGTCACCTGTGGCGGTGGTGAGTGAGCGGAGCCTGTCGCATATCGTACGTCTGAGCGTTCCTGATCACGCGTACAGTGGTACTGATACGCAGCGGTACAAACCCAGTCCCAGTGGCTCTGTCATCGTAGAAAAATTGATCTCGCTCAATGTCCCTGCCATATACGTCAGCATGAATTATCGGTAAGCCCTCTCGGACCTATACACATCGCGAAAGTCAGTATTTGATCATGAGAAATCGAAATTGTGGTTTCAAGCTTGAACAGCGAGCAGCCACGCATAGTGATGCATCCGTCACAGCTGTTTTCTGATTCCCGTGAACTTAGCGTTTGGGTTCCTGGCAAGTAAAGAAGTCAAGGATGCTGGTGTCGGAGATCTAGGTCTTCAAGACCGTGGGTGTTCCCCTCTCCTACACCCTTCTTTGCATCTTCTCATAGATCGTCTACTATTCCAGAACGCCTGGCCATCCTATGGGTGCAAAAATACATCTGCGCCTTTGGTGGAGATCCTGATAAAGTCACCATGTAAAGACATCCACTGTGGCCCTTGCTTTCCATACCATGCTGACCAATATACTCCGACAACGTCCAGCTGGGGTCAGTGCAGGTGCCATTTCCGTCGCCCTCCGGTTGGATACCCTGTTGTAGCGAGGTGGAAGGGGAGCTTTATCAAGGGGACGCGTGAGCATTGGCAGCAGTCATCCAAGTAGGTTCTTCTTGTACTCATAGATAGATGACGAACACATGTTCAAGGCGCGTGTGTTGGGCTTTGTGTTCAAAATTCAAGAGGGAACCTGGTATTCAGTGGCTGCACCCCTAGAAATTCCCTGTATAAAAGTACTAGGTATCATCATACGTTGAGGTCCCGATCCTTGAATGAATGATCTTGCACGAGTGCTTATGCGTTCAACATCCTTCCATGCCATCTTCTCTCTCATCCGATAAGTTTCACCATCTGGGCTGCACCCAGCCCCGATATGGTTGACTTGAGCTGACTAAAGCGCCCCAGCTTCCCCACACACCCACACTTGGGGACCAGGAGGGAGGGTATCGAGCCAATTTCCTTGATTATCTGGGCATGCTCACTAGTCAAGGACGTCAGTATCAGAACTCATATTCGCGCCCGTAAAATGACATGGACTCAACGAACGACATGGTGAACATTCCAAACCCGTACTACACATCAACGTAGGATTAGGAACGAGGGAGTTTACTCGCGAACAGTAATGGGGAGTCGGGGAGGATAATGGCAGTGATGTTTGGTTCTGGGCCTATACAACTCACCCTCGAGAATAGGAGTGTAATTGTTTGGCGAACGCCACGACAGATGAACTCGAGGGCAATCCATGGTACAGAGATGGCTTTTTCTGAATCGACCTCCAATAACAGGGTTGTCACAGTCGCAGTCGCACGTGACTACCAAATTAGGATATAACAGCACCAGCAGGATTAAATAACAAAAAGATAATGTGCGACATCTTGCCGAAAGTGCTTGCTGGCGCCATGCGGATCATATCGCACGTTATCTTTTTGTTATTTAATCCTGCTGGTGCTGTTATATCCTAATTTGGTAGTCACGTGCGACTGCGACTGTGACAACTCTGTTTCTCCCTAATGTCATTTTACAATGCTACCAACAAAAATTTGGCTCCTTGCACTCACTCAGCTCAGAGTGGTATCAGAACCTTGAGTACCATTATTAATAATTACAATTGTCTCATAGTGAATGCATGCATGGTAATAGAACAACACACATAGCTAAAACGACAGCAAGCCACAACAATTGTCAGGTATATGACACTATTTTATAGACAGTATCAATAGGGTAAACATTGTCCAAAGGCTGTCAGACTCGGGGCAATCAGGGTAGAAAGAAGTACTTCACGATACAAAAGACTGTCATAACATCAGTCCTTCACTCAGGAAGCAGGTATATGATGAAAGTACTCACCGAGTCCAGCCACTGCTGTACCTTCACGACACTCTGTCCTTGAGAACGTCGTTCATTCTCCTTCTCCAGTTTCTCCCTTTCTGCAGCCACCCTTTGAGGCGTAATGCCCCTCACCAACATCGACAGGTAGAGGACATCATCCATGGCATCCAGCAGACCTGCTGATGCATCTGATGAGAAATTTTTTCTCGCTTTGCGTTTACCTTTTCCAGGGCTCCATTCGGAACCCGATGACTGATCACCCTGTCCGGAATATTCGGGATCGTCTTCATCGTCTTCGGGGGTGGAATACCCTGGATATCTGGGGATTTTACTAAAGATATCTTTATGCCATTGATCTAGCATTTTGCGCAGGCCATCACACTTCCAGTGTTTGACAACCGCAGCCCC
>JBBPMH010000552.1:0-22546 GCA_038090235.1 Pulveroboletus ravenelii
CAATAGATTGGTGCGCAAATCCGGGACATGCAGGACATTGGTGAACTCAACAGCTCAACAACTCTTCCCATCTATCCTTGGACTAAAAATCACAGACCCAACACCAGCCGAGTAGACGATGGTGTTGTCAGCGAGCTTGATTGGGACGCATTTGGGGTTATAATTGCATGGCCAGTGGCGATATGGGGTCATATGAGAAGTGGCCCCCAAGTCTGCATTCCAATCATGGTCAGCATCGAGTTGGAGCGGTGTAAATGGATCAGAGAGATCCCTGGAGCGAAGACTTGCATTTCCAGCGCACTCTACAACCTCAGGAGTGCTAGCAGATGCCGAATTGGCCTGCTCGGGTATCTTGCCCTTGTCCTTGTTGCGGTTCAACTTGTAGTACTTCTTAGCATGCTGTAAAGCGTAGCACTTGCACTTGCAATGTCCTGACTTCTCACAGAAGTCACATGGCGCATTGGGAGGACATGCACAGCCAGATGGGGTGACTGACAGCGCAGAGTCAGTGGGAGTCGCAGGAGCATCAGAGCGAGGGTGACGATTGATCTCTTCTGTGTGGAATGCGGCCTTGACCTTGTCTTTGTTGAGGTCTGTGAGCAGGGCGAGCGACGAGACAAAATGTGAGTAGTCCGGGCCAAGCGCACGGACCATGGCCATACAGGTCAACTCGGCATCCAGAGTCTTCATGTCGAAGCCAGAGCTGCGCAAATCCTAGATCCTGAGCATGGATTCCTCAACTCGCGCTGCAAGGGCAGGTAGTGGCTCATCAGCACGCTTTCGGATGCTGAAAAACTCGTCATATGCGACAAAGCGACTGCTGGCCTTCTGCTGCAAGAAAACACTTTTGAGAGCGACCCAGGCTGCAGTGGGGTCGTCCTGGTCTGCACGAATGTGGACTCGCTGGTCTGGCGCAATGTTGAGCATCAACTCGCCTGCAGCTTTGTCTTGCTTGATATCCCAAGCAGTCTGCTCTGTCCCAGCAGTGGTTGGACGAGCCTCCTTTCCATCTACAAGTCTCCACAGGCCCTTAGAGTGAAACAGGGCCTTCATCTCCTCGCTCCAAGTGACGTAGTTGGAGCCATTGAGAGGCTGGATGCGATGGGAGTGCTGCTAGGTGTGTTCCAAGGACATGTTGGTGGCGAAAAATGGCTGGGGAGTGAAGTGGTGGGGTAGAAATGCACGGAAGCGAGTTGTGATGAAAATTTCAATGTGGCGGATAAGGCTTTGTAAACGCGACTAAAGTGCGGGGCTCATAACCTGATAACAGCTGGATTCTCTCAGCTGGAGCTCACTGTCAGAAACTATGAATTAGGAGAAGCTGCTAGCTACACATACCTGGAGCTCACTGTCAGAAACTGAGAGAGTGAAGACAGTGAGCTCCGACTACATCCAAAATGCTACACAACAATAGTAAATAGTGCGCCACCATGTGACTGACTGTATGACTAAGTAAAATGGCCCGAAAAGGGCAGAGTGCAAATCACAATCAACACCTTGATCAGCACCTGAATACATAACTGTTTCTTGCTAATAACATCTGGCTGTGTGAAAGCTGCTTCACCATGGCACTTCATTTGCTTTAGACCAACCCATAACTTGTACCAACTCAGCCACCTCTCACTCAGTGTAAGCTGCTTGTCAGTTGGTGTTACATTTCACTTTTGTCTTGACTTGTTTCCACCTTGTTTCCTCCATTTGTCATTGAACATTAGTCTCCTCATCCGATTCTCTCATATCGGGCTCGTAGCTCCACCATTAGTCACTGAGTTCCTTTCGCTATTTGCTGGTTTACTCATATGTTTACCAATCTTTGTTGTTTCCTCATTGTCTTCATTTTATCTTGTTGTTTCCCAATGTACTATAAAAACCCTCGTAGGTCTACCTGTCCCCTTAACTTAGACCTACTCGGCAATCTACTTGCTTTCTTTGAGTGACTTTGCTCTGCACTTGACTGAGCGCTCTGCTCTTGCCATCATTCTCTTGCTAGCTGGTCGCTAAGCAAGATCCTCGACCATAGAACATCATCGACTAGTTGTCGGACAAACTCTTGACCCTGCCGTTTGCAGGCTATGTCCCTCCTTCTTGTCTCGTTGAAGCTGTTAGCTCATGGAATCCCTCGTCCTCAATCCTTAGCTGAGTCCACATCTTGACCCTTCAGGATCAAGCGTAACAGTTGGCATGCCAGCAAGACTAGCAAAAGTCTTCCATTTCTGGCAGAGCACTTTGCCAGTGAGCAAGAGACCATCTGCCATTGCTTTCAAGACTCAAAGGTCAAGCATTTCAGTAACTTCTGGATGTAGCATCTGATAGACTCATTTAGCTGAACAAGATAAACTCCCACTAGCCTCATATTCTGCTCACCACACAGCTTCTTGTTCCACCCATGCAGATATTCATGGCTGCTTGAATTAAAGATATGGATATTTCCTGTCAAAATATGCAGCTGTTTTTGTCTGGTTTTTACTATTCTTATGATACCAGTCCAAAATTTTGATGTGTTGTTCAAGGGTTGTGTTCTCCTTTTCCAGGGGTACTTTGAGTCATTCAGATGTTGTTTTATTGTTTGCTGTGTCAGATATCTGTCCAGGACCTGTAGCAGATATAAATTAAGTCACTTAGAATCTGCAGGAGATTTGAAGTCAAGCATTACATTGGCACTTCTTCAAAAGAGCAACATTGCTCTCTGCCAGCTTTGTTAACTTTTGCACAATGGCCTGATCACATGGGCCTAGACTTTTGAGAGCTTTGTCATAGTCAGAAGCTTTCTCTAGCTCATCAACCAGACATTCCTCATTTACTAAATTCCTGGCACCATAATCCAGCCATTCTTCATCAGCATTAGAGATGGAGATAGGCTGATTGGCTTTTAATGTAGCTTCCAGTGTAGCTTTTCAGTTCTGTGTCTGATCCCAAAGCTTCTTTAAGCCTTTTTTTAGAAGCAGAATGACAATGTAAGGTTCCATGGCAAACAGTTGGGTCAAAGTTGCCATGTTGGGATATAAAACAATAGTTATATAATTCTGGAATTTTCCAATATGGTGACATATGGGTTATCACTATCCAAAAGGCCATGGGTTATGGGATATGGGATATACTTAGAATTTACTGCAAACCAACTTGGGGGATAGGAAAATATATGAGTTATTAAGAAGTATGGGTTACAGGGGGTATAGGTTACAAGGGAGTTGACTGTACACACAAAATAAATTGTTATATGATATATCTTGCCCTTTTTCCACTTGTCTAGGAGCACAATGGGAACTGGTGGTGGCTTCTTCAGATAAGTCATATATTTGACTGTTAGAAGGAAAGTATGGCTGTCAAAAAGCTAGATAGCAATGGAATATGGTGGAGGTGGACAATGTGTATACACTGTGGTCACATTAACCAAGGCTGAGTCATATGAGGTCATATTATATAATATTTAAGTCTATTTACATGAAGGTCATAGCTGGTGTGATGTAATGTGGTGTGATGCATGGTGTGAACCTCACTCAACTTTAAGCATCCCTAATGTCAATGGAAGCTTCTTGTCAAACTGAGATAAGATAAATGAGAATAAACTTGAAACAATAGTCAATAAGCTTAAATAGAAGGCCAAGCTTGTTGAGGCAACAGATCATAAGTTGCTAATTGATCATATCTATAGCACTAAAGAGGGTTGTATATCAAATCCATGAAACAAATGTAGCAAGACAGGACCAATAACTGACAAGATATCAGCATGGGACAATTGTAGCAAAAGAGAATCAATTTAGGAATTGATAGAGACTATGCAGGCACTAGATATACAGGACCCATAGGTTGACCAAAGCAGAAAAGAATCACCTCTCAAATTAGAAGGGACTGACTGAGACACACTTGACACTAAGGGGAGCAAACAGAGGTCTGGGAAAGATAATTACCATTCAGACTCTACAAAAAAATGGCTATTAGATGAACAGCCATCTGAAATGTGGCAATGCCTTTGATACATCCAACACTGGCATTGCAGCCCACCTGTGTAACTTGGCAGTTGGAGTAGCTGCACTGTGGCCCAGGCTCTAGATAGGAAATTATCATAGAGGGTATCTTGTTATTGGGGGGACTTGTTTAAAATGATTACTGGGATATATTATGATGTGTAATGAGGCCCCCCCTCACCCTGGTTAGTTATAGATGAAGCCATAAGTGTGATGTATGGTGATTTACCCAAGCCATTGCCCCAATGAAATCAAGAATACAGTGTTCACACTAGCAGGATAACACAGGTGAGTAGAGAGATTGGGGAGCAACAATAAATATATCAAATGCAGGGATGTCCTGCATTGTGAATGTTATTGACCTTCACAAAATACAGGGCAACCTCAGCACTGCATTGGCACTGGCAAATTGAGAGGTAGGGAGGTGGATATAAACCATAGGGTAGTACACAATAAGTAGGTAAAGGATGTGATATGGTCTGAATGAAACAACATTGGCATCCAACACAAGGGCCATGACTAGGAGACATATGTACCAGGAAGAAGAGAGAATATGGTGATAAACAAGAAGCAAGCAGGTTACATAGAGAATGGGAGGTGGACACAACAGGGGAATGATGCCTCTTTATCCTTGTGAGCAGTGGGTCAAACCAGAGAGCAGCAAGATGTGCACGCCAGGCCATAGGGTGTCGATCAGCATCATAGATATCGAGAATGGGGCCGAGAAAGGGTACAGCGGCCCTGAATGGCAATATGCCGACGTTCGCACATTCAGAACGTCGGCTTGAATAGTATGTGGCTTACACGTGATGTTATGTTACTCGGACTATCGGACTCACGGGTGTCCTCACAGACAGGAAACCACGCGGAGTTTGAATTTCAGGGAGCGTTGCCACTCCCAATGACAAATGATCCCCTTTGGGTGACCACGTGACCATAATAGGGCGGGCGCAATTCGGGGCAAAGGCCGATTCTGGTTCTTGGTTCGAGACCATTGTGCAACTGCGGCGAGCGCCTCGTAAAGATTACGCCGTTAGTCCAGACAGGATCATTCACTCGATGGTCGAAAAATCCCAGGAACATTCCTCGGTGCCCCACTCCAAATGCCAGTTACTTGAAATAGGTACGTGTCTCCATGCCACGAGATGTCACGACATCCATCTACCTTCCCCGGTCGTTCAGTCCAATATACATGCGAACCTGACAGAAATTGGAATGGTGACATCCGTACCCATTGCTTTCCGTTCTCGCGCATCTTTCAAATGTTAGCTGTGACCATTTGTCCTCAGGACTTGAAGCTCAGCCCACTGGTTCTAGATGTCCCCATCGACCTGCTGTGGAGATCACTCGATCCGTTACCATAAACGCGAAGACGGGTGAAATTGAGATACCAGACGGGCCCAGGTCTGTCCGGTCGCTCCGGTGCCATGATTGGTCGCAGCGTTACTACCCGTGCCACAGCTCGCTCCCCAAAGGAAAGCTTTGGCGAGACGTCCATTTGTATCGCGAGTCTGAGGAAGGATAACAAACGTTTGAGGTGGAAACACATGTCTCCATTTCTCCGCGGTCCTTGGGAGATAGTCGTTGCGAGAGGATGTGGTATTGGATACGAGCGTTTCATGACACACGCGTCCTCGAGGCACGTCAACCCCGGAGTTCCTGTTTCTGTCGTCTATCTATAGATTGGATCCTTTCTAGATGGTGTGCCGATTGAGATCTTGCAAGGCTTCGCTCGGGGTCTACAACGACCCCTGGTAGCAGCAGGGGATAAACCCATGTAACGTCTGCTCCCGAAACGGCGACACCTGTGACGTGGATCTTACGTTGCATCGTGCCTCGGCTACGGCAGGCTGTGTTTATTGACAAGCCATCGCTGGGTTGATGCGGGCACATCAACTCGGTGATGGACCTAGTAATGGTACGCCGTACAAATTGTCGTGGAGATCCGTCTCCGGCTCGAACAAATGGACGAATATCGCCCCATGCCTGCCCCATATCCTCTCCAGAGCGCTTATGTCTCGAGCATGAGCGCGACATCCAGTCTCTCTGGCGCTATTGGTGAGCTGGACATTCCCCCCCAGCTGAGGAACCCTACGCCACATCATTCCTTCCACCCGTATCGCACAGGGCCAATACACCAGCGCCAGACGTCGGATCTCGCGTACCCACATCCACTCATCCAGGGTCCTTGTGCCCGCGCTTACATGAACCATTCGACACCTTCCCCCTCCTCTATGACCTCTCAAGATTCCATGGAGGAAGAGATCAAGATTCTGCGCAAGAGGATGCGGGAGCTCGAGCTCGTGAACGATCACAGTCGACTCCGTATCAAAGAACTCGAGAGCGAGCTGGCCCGGGGAAGTCCGACCGACTCCCCTATGAGCCACTCGAGACATGGCGTGCTCGCCACCCTTCCCGCCCAAAACACACCCAGCCCGTCGTCGATCCATATGTCATGGAAGGCGCGGACTGACGCACGTATACGGCTCTTTTGCTCCCTGAACCGGGCTGGGAATGCGCTCTGTTCGTGGCATGACTCCCGACGGGAACGCCGGGCGTACCCCCCTCGCATGGCGCCACCAGGCTGTCTTAACTGCGGCTGCACCTACGAAGAGGCACTCTTTGAGGAGAGCCTGTCCCGCCACGGCGTGGGGAGCTACCATCCAGGGGAGAGCGTCCGGATGGACCCTGCGCTGCGGAATCCCCTCCTGCGTCTGTTGCAGCAACGGTACGGCTACCGGGATGGTGACTTTGAGCGGGACCCTCTTACAGGGGAATGGATAGAGGGCGAAGGACATTCACACTGGGAGCAGAAATTAGCGGCGGGCGCGCTGAGCGTTCGAAAAGCCCGAAACGAAGATCGTCGTTGAATTATGTGTCTCTTTTTTTTTTTTCATCCTTGTTTTGTTTCTTATGTTCCCGGCTGACCTGACCCTTGCGCTCTGACGCCAGAACGATTTACGATCTTGTACGGACAAGCACTTTTTAATGTTCGACGCCTTTGTTCTCCTTTTCGGTGTATCACTGCTAGCATGTCTGATATACACGTCGTAATACTTAGGATTACACGCATGTTACGATTAAACAAATTAATTGCACGAGCACGCTTCAACCACGTGCTGAATTGACCGTCGGTGATTTGATCCGGCTGTCGAGCGACTGTTGTTTGAAAGAGACGAATTTGACGCGTTTCTATGTCCACAACAGACGAAGATATCGACCGTGCCAAAGTCAATCAGACTAAGCGCTGGTGCCACGTTGGCTGTGTAAGTTCCGTATCTGCCCTGTTTCAACGTGTCAGCCGAATCGGACACTGGGCCACGCGACGACGGTAAAGGTCGGAAGGGTGAGCCAAATGGGGTTGTTCACCCGCGAAAGTTTCACGCGAACGAGGATGGCGGGCTGGCTGAGCTCCTACGTTCAATCCTACGCATGATCTCGTCGGACGGGGGGACGGGGAGGCCATTCTCGCGGAGCTGTCGAAGCGGGACAGTCTGGCAGGGGGGTCGCTTAGATCTCCGAGGTAGACGGAGTGTTAGTCAGTGAGAGTGGATGCCTCGGGGTTTCCGGACTCATTAGGAATTTTGAAATCATCGCCATCAGATTATGTTGGAATGAGGTAACCCGTCAAGGACCTACTTATGGGACATTGGCTGAAGGACGCCCGAGTAATACGGCGGACACTGTAAGACTTGACATTCCCGCCGGCGGGGAAGTGGACGGATCGGCCGCTCCACTCACACGACGATGGGCTTGGGAATCCGAGGCCTCGGAGAAAAGAGAGGGAAGGAGCTCCGGAACCTCACCTTCTGAACACAGATCACCCTTCGAGGCCAGGTCATTCAAGAAATCGCCGAGTACTGGTGGGCAGTGTCTGTCATACAGGGGAATGAACCAGCCTCGCATTCTCTCGCCTCGGTTTCAAAAGCGTCCTCGATCACGAGCCCTGCAGAACGCCATGGGGATGCCAGCGCACGTTATGTCAAGAGTGCCAGTGCCGCGCACGCTGTCCAGGCAGTTCGACATTCGGCGCAGAGCACCCTCCTCGAATGGGCAGCCGGGTATTCTAAAGCCCGCCGGGCCGGGGAAATAGTCCGTGGGAAAACGACAAATAACCCGCGGCCCACATAGATCGGCACCTGAAACGGCCCAAAGCAAGATTATTTTTTTGTCTCCCGTCCAAGTCCTGCGTGATACCGGAATTCTCCAAAGATCATCACCCAAACGGAGATATCGTGCTTCATTTCACTGTCAAGCGCGCCATCTGGGAAATGACGTGAGCCAACGTTGCGACGATGGCGAAACTTGCTCCCAGCTTGAGAGGGTTCAGCTCGCCGTTGATCGCAGCGTCGCACATCGGCAGCCCCGCCGGGTGAGCCCACACCAGACTTCTCGCTCTTTCCGAATGGGAAGCTTTAAGCATCCAGTCATTTGACGGGCCATCGGTATCTCCCGTTGCCACTCGCAACCAGCACGAGATGCCCGACCGTGCGGAGATGGATCGTCAGTCCCATTTCGGTTCTGCTACGCGCTATCTGCCAGCTACCAATCTCCCTCCCTTATCTGCGGTGCAACGTCGAGGAGGATGGAGCAAATGGGGATTTTTGTAGCCAATCACTGATTGTACGCATTCCTAGTGGATCATCTGACCCGGATTGACTACCGGAGGCTGTCCGCACGTCGTCGCTTCCTCGTGGCACTTGCGCCAAACCCTCATTCAGCCACCCCGTGAGCGCCTCCCCCGCTCGTTCTGCCCAGCACAATGCGCACACACCGCGGAGCGACGAGCAGCATCTGGACCTACGGCAGAACGATCCAATATGTGCTAATCCTGTTCGTTGCCAGCCACGCCAGCTGCTGCTTGGCATGGTCCTGGGCCACCCACCAAACACCGCCGGACCCCGAACGACGGACTGCAGAAGACGTTTCTCCAAACATCTTTGATGGTAACGCAACATTCATTTCATCATCGCGCAACTGGTAGCTAACCACGGCGACGCGGAGCCGAACTGTCGCAGGCGGGGAAAGATGCCCTCTTCATCAGCCAAGGTATTTTGGAAACACCGCTCGAATCACGTACCTCATATCGTCCAAAGATGTTCTGTTCTACCGGCGGAAGCCAGACTGCTTCCAGGACGCCATAGCCTTGGTGAAAGCCCGTTGCGAGGAATCACGCATGGACGAGCAGGAGCGTGTCCATGGTGCGCGTATCTAATCATCCTCGTCCTATCGCTATCTAATCATCACGCATATAAGCTGCTATCGGCATGACCATGTGTGAGCTTGCCACCGCACGGCACTATTTGCCCCCAATGGAGTGTGCCGCATACACACACATCGATCAGAAGCCCTCTCCACCGACCGACCAGGGACAGGCCAGATGTGTCGAGTACGCAACTAACCTTGGTCGACGGGAAGCACTCTAAACACTTTCCCGACAGCGCTCTCTCCCGAAGTGCGCAATTTTGGTCCAGTTATTCTGGTTACCTCCGTGAAATTCGTATGTTTGAAACGTGGCGCTCGCGAGCTGATTCGTCTGATGCGGTCGCCACCAGCCCAGCTTTGTTCCACATTCCGAAGGTGGATTGACATCGGTAATGCCGCGTACACGCCCTTATCGTCTACCGTCACTTCACGAAATTAGTGCACAGACACCGCGAAGGATATTTATAGAAACATCACCCAAGAAAAGGCAATCTTCCTTCGGTTTTTAACGGAGCGGGAGAAAACTTCCAAGACAACGCATCAGGTGTGGGAGAAAACGGCAGAGGTGCGAACTGATCGTCACCTTGATGAACAAGAACGGTTTGCCATAATGAATATCACGTAGGATATCCGTAACATGCTAGAGGCCTTGCGCTTGGCGTCTGACGGAATGAGACACACCTCGGACTTGCTCACCACGGCCGTTCTCAACAACTCCCAATCAGTATGCGCTCAGTCCAACTTCTGCCCGGATATTGATGCCCTCCAGGTTCTCGCAGAAGCGCAGAATACATTTCAGAAGATCGGGGGCCGGGATCGCATTCATCTGGAAGAGATCATGTCAAAGGTATCAAGGTTTTGCATCCCCGTCGGTGTTTGTGCGTGGTGTGGGGCTGATGGTTCATAGTTCTATGGTGTGCTTGAAAACGTACAACGCGATGTCTGTCTTCATCTTCGGGGGCTGCAAGCCACTCATGACCTGCGACTGATCTAGCACTCCGATCATCTCCTCGGGCTTCTCCATACCATCCAATCGTCCATCGCATCCGAACTAACCATAGCGCTAGCCTTGATCAAAGATGAAAATCTTCGAAACTTGGATGTGGCCGTGTGTAGTCACTGTTGATGATGTTCCGGTAACCTGACACGGTCTCCAGGCGCACGTAGAGCGTCGGCTGGGCCTGCTAGAAGGCGGCCTTTCCGCAATGCAAAACGTTGAGCGGGTTTTCCTTTCCGATCGCTGCCATAATATGACGTTACCTCCCAGTCTGTAGAGCAGCTCGTGGGACTCGTAGAGGATTCATCCAAAGTGCTTGAAACTTGGCTTGCACAGGCAGAAACTGCTCGGGTCATCCAGGGTGATACTATGGTTTCGATGACTCATCTCGTGGATACCGTTTCCTTACTTTCTCAGACAACGCACGCCGAGATCGCGTCGATTAATCGGACGGCATCCGCACTGAAGGAAAGCCTTGGCCGAGTTCCCAGTGCGGCGTGGCTGAAGGCTGTACTGATCTCGTTGCTCCAGCTTTTCCCTGGTCAGTATGTTTCAGTCTTGTCGTGTTTCCCTTGGCTTCTCTTTGTGGCGCAGGGATACCCTTGGTCGAATCGGTGATCGATTCTCGCTCGCTGCATCTCACTTTTCGTGTCATCTATACTCTCTGGCAGGGCACCCGTTTCCTTGCTTCGCTACTCGTGGTAACGGAGACAGTCCATGAGTATGCTTGACCTGATCTCCTACCCAGAGTGCGTTCATACTCGTGAACGCGAGGGGGTGGCCACTCTTTGGCCTGCGAGCATCACAGAAGGAGGACCGAGAGGCTCATGCACCAACCTGGAAGGCTGCTCCAGAAAAACCACTCGCCCATCGACCGGTGAGACCGAAAACGAGGCTGTCCGAGCGACCTCTACGCCCTCGATACTCCCGGATACCAGACCGACTCTGTCGACCGAATGGGGATACCGGCTGGCTCTGACTTGAGGCGATTGAAAGCCCTGAACCCACGTGTTGGCCGGCCCTTTTCGTTGGTCTTTTCCCCGCTCCGTGAAAAAACATGTGTTCCGTAGATGGGCCAGCATTACGCAGATGCTAGCATTGTATTTTAGTAATGTCATTTGCATGGACGAGTCGATACAGACTGCGGTGATGGAAGCGGCCGCTTGACGGTTGTTTACATGGCCATTTGGGGTGGACAGGTTGCGGTCAAAGCGTCCCCTTTAAGTATAACAGCCGCTCTGGCCGTTCACGCAAGCCCTTTTTTTTTCCCAGCGTGTCCAGCACACCAATATCATCGATGAATTTCGTTGGACCGAGAAACGCCAACTGGTTCGACGTCCTCGCCGTCCCCGACCCACCGATGCCAAATGAACCGACCCAGGGCTTGCCACAGCACAGCTCTACCAGACCACGCGCCCTTCGGGATTCTCCCGTCGTCGTAGAAAAGCTGCAGCGACATGCAGATCAGCATTGCAATCTCCAACGTCCACCCAACCCCATTCGTCCCCACAACGGGAACAATAGGCCCAGGTTTGCAGAGGTACGCGCAGCGCAGCGGGCCGTGTCGACCTTGACTCATGACGACTAAAGGGCCGAATTCACAATAATAATAATGTCATCCATCAAGACCATCGTATCCCCCGCCAAGTTCACCCCCGATTTCAAAACAGACCGGTCGAGTGCCCACAGGCGTTTTGTAACCCAACACCCAGGTGAGGGTGTGTGCTGTTTGGAAGGCCCTTGATTGAGCTCTCCACCCAGACCCTGTTCTGCGGTTTTCGACCCCTGTCTTGCTGCGGCTCCAACGCGCCCCTCCAACGGGTACCTGAATGCGCAACTAAAGTCCCAAGTGCTCGCAGCGCTGCAGATGCAACCTTCTGCTTGCCCAGACAGACCCCATATGTCGGTGTGCCCCGTGAGTCCGTTCACCGGCTGATAAAAGGCCCAGAACTCAGTTTCCATTCAGCCTGTCCGTCCTCCGATGCCGCCAATGAGAACCAACCTCCAACCTGTGTCTCTACCTATACCTATACCACCCCGACCCGATCAAAATATTAATATTGCAGAGCTAGATAATGTAGTCGAAATTGGAATGATTTTGCGGGACCGAGCGCTGACTGTTGTACGTAGACTGTATCATCAACACCAACACAACGTACCACTACCCCTCGACAATCGCTTCACACACCAGAGGTCATGTCGCGCAGCCCACCAAATGCCCCTGCCGTGATCGGCCCTCCTGAAAGACCCAATGTGAACTTACCAGCCCCACCCAAGCTATCAAGACCGAATCGTCATCATCATGGGGCAAGACGTGAGAACGGTTCTCGTATTTTAGCTGTGAGTTGTCAATCCGTTCATCGTCATCCCTTTGATCGTCCGACTGTTGTGTAGAAGCCTGTCAATGGAGGGTGCCGTCCCGACCGTGTAGAAAAGGACGCTAGTTCCGAACGTCACAATGGCTCCGTAGCTGCGAGCAGAGCGGTTTCGCTGCCCCCGCCGCAGCCACCTGGCCCCCAAGTGAAGCCCAGCCCCACACAAGACACTCAACCTGTCCCTCGCTCGCCCGCAACTACGGCTAGTTCCTTGTCAGAAGACCTTTCGGGCGGTTCTTCCGTCCTTTTCAGTGACACAACGTTCACTGTAAGTTCCGGATTCGGCATTGATCCATAGTTCTGACATGGAATACCATGACAGTCTGTTGACTCCAACATTTCAAACACTTCAAACAAGGTTTCCCAGCATGGCAGACTACGTGGGATCTGTTGGAACTGGGAGAGGGGTTCCCCATGCCGCCAGACTCCGTGCCAATTCCGACACCCTCCACGACCTCATGATCGGGTGAGCAATCTCTAAAACGAACTGAATCCCATACTAATCAATCACGTTAGCCTGTTGATGCAGCAACGCAACCGGTGCAGCCGAAGCAGTCGAGCCTGGATCCCCCGCGTCCCCCTGGCCTCGTCAAACCACCCATACACGTGCGGGACGAGAAAATGCGGGACGAGAAAAAAAACTTGCCGACAGCTCGAAAGCAGGATCCACCGAGCAAAAACGTTGAGCCACCGCCGAGACCCGAACCACTATACGCCACTTCTATATCGGATCACATCAAAGTACGATTTGATGAAGGCTTCGAGGTGCGAGAGGTGATGACCGGCTTTGAAAGCCGGTGGGTACATCTCACCAATGTCGCTGGTACTGTCACCTCTGCGGCGCTGAACAAGTTGCTTGCGCCGTACAAAGTGGACAGCACCATCCATCCAGAGTCGACGGGAAAACCAGCGACCGTCAAGGTCCAATTTTCCTCTGCGGCGGATGCGATCAAGGCCGTCACAAATCTCAATGGAGCCGGGCTGGCCGGAAGGAAGATCACTGCCAAATTGGCGATCAACAATTCGGTGGGTGGCGGCACGGTCCTTACAGACACGGATGCACAGCTCATATGGGAGTGTCCGTTCCGAGTTGGCTACGTTGGCTACGATACGTTGAAGGAGGCCAAGGCTGCCATGGACTCTCTAAACGGGTTCCCGATGGACTACTTGGTTATATCTGCTCAGCTATACGAGGGGCTGCCCTGCATCGGCGCATACAACGTTATCTTCAAGCAGCTTCCCGCAAGCGTGACCGAAGAAGGTCTACGTAAATTCGCCAACTCAAAATCGGTCATGTTGGGGCGTCCAAACTACCAGTTTCTTGACAGGGCGATTAGCTCCATCCGCTCGAGGCTGGAAGACTATGGGACGGTCACCTCCTTTGATGTCCTCCCCCCTCCCTACAAGGATGGGTTAGTCAAGGCCTGGGCTCGTTTCACATCCCCTGCCGAAGCGCGAGACGCTCAGGACGATCTAGACCGCCGACGTCCCAAGCCCATTGGACATACCATTCTCTCGTGCCGCCACGTTGTCAGCCTATCCCACGCGCTGAACGCAGCAAGCTACAAGAAAATGCGCGACGATATTGGATGGCTCCGCTTGTCGTGGCAACGCAGGTATGGCTCAGGCGTCTGTATCAGAGAGAAGATCAAAGAAAACGCGGAAGATGACGCTCCGGTGCATATCCGGCTGTCCAGCGAACGGCCTGAGCTGATGAGCACCCTCAAATACGAGTTTGAGCAATTGCTGCACGGTGAAACTGTCACGCTCGACAGGAAGCCTCTATGGGACGACTTCCTCGTCGCCCAGGCTGGTATTGGCTATATCGCTGGGCTGCAGGCCCAATACCCTGGGATCCAGATAGAGGTACAAAACAACAGACGAGTGGTCTCGTTGTGGGGCCCCATCGTGATGAGACATCGTGTTCGTCAGGATATTGTTCGCAAAATTATGGAGCTCAAGGCGCAGCAGTTTTGGAAGGTTCCATTATCCGGAAAGCTTCTGGGTGTTTTCTGTAGCGCCGAGCTCTCTACTTTGCAGGGGCTCCTCGGTGCCGAAAACTGCATCTTGGACTTTGGCGAGCGTGTTCTTGTCGTACGAGGCAATGAGTTGGCGTTTCAGACGGCCTGCAAGGCTGTCCAGGATGCGCAAAGTCGACAAGGCGATGAAGTCACCACATCGGATGCCATCTGTCCCGTGTGCTTCGGTGAGGCGGTTGTACCGGTGTCACTTGCATGTGGTCACCAGTGGTGTCGTACCTGTCTGATCGGTTACCTGACCTCGGCGGTGGAGAACAAGATGTTCCCCATGAGGTGCCTTGGGAACGACGCTACCTGTACACAACGCATCCCTCTTGGCCTGTCGCGCAAACTCTTGTCTGCGGGCGACTTCAACGCGGTCATCGAGGCCGCTTTCTGGGTGTACGTCCACAGCCGGTCGGACGAGTTCCATCATTGTCCCACGCCCGACTGCACGCAGGTGTATCGTTCGGCTCCGCCAAACGCGGTCTTGCAGTGCCCTTCGTGCCTCGTTCGTATCTGCCCCTCGTGCCGGATAAAGTACCACGACGGGATGACGTGCGAGGAGCGCGACGTCGCCGACGACAAGCTCTTCAACGATTGGTCGTCAAACCACGACGTGAAGAGTTGTCCGGGGTGCAAAGCGCCCATCGAGCGCAGCGAGGGATGCAACCACATGACGTGCACGCGCTGCCAGACGCACATTTGTTGGGAGTGTTTGGCGACGTTCCCGCGGGGAGAGGGTATCTACCAGCACATGCGTCTCAAACATGGTGGTATTGGGCTGTGATCTACTTGTTTCTTATCTGTTCATGTCCCCCTCTCTTCTTCGTTTGGTGTATGTGGTTCTGTTGTCCTCTTTCGTCATTTCTGCGTTCATGTTCACGCGTTGGTTTCCTCTTTTGCCTTCATCCTATCTTTGTTGTTGTACGAATTTGATTGCAGTACTTGCTCGTGTATTGACTCATCCATTACTTATTTATGGGTTACTTATGCGAATTGCTCTCTTTTCTCTTTCTTTTTTTCCTCCTTTCCCTCGGATGCGTTCCTGACCACATTCTCGTGTTCCACCTGTACATAGATAGCATTCGGATAAATACGCTGATTGCATGGGATATGGGGGGGGGCAATGCTTGAGTTTACTGAAGGTACGTATACACCACAAACTAGGAGGGGAAAGGACCAGTGAGCGACATGCGACCCATCAGACAAACGAGAACAAGCGTACACTATCATAGGGCTGCGTCGGCGCTCTCCCATGATACGGCAACGACGTCGGCAACTCCGGTCGTTCCGCCCGCCACGGCACACACGTCCCATACTGGTCCCTATACCCATCCCGCTCATCTGGATAATCCTGGAGCTCCTCCGGGTACGCACGGTGGTGCGGCGCATACACGACGTACATGTTCGAGGTGAGGTGGTCGCCCCGTCTGTTCCAGAACCCTGTGCGCACCTTGTGTGCGTACCGCGGCGGCGACGGTTCTTGGGCTGGCGGTCGTGAGCCCTCTGCGCTTGCGCGCTCGATCGGCGGTGGTGGGAGTGGGTTGTCGCGTCTGTGGCCCTGCGCGGTGGCGTTGGCGTTGGCGTTGGCGCTACTGCCCTGGACGACCGCATACGGATCACGCACACGCGCGTGCGGCGAGGGCGAGGGCGACGCAGAGTGGGGTTGGGAGCGCGAACGCGAATGCGAAGGGGGATGGGCGGCATGGGCATGAGGATGGGGATGAGGATGGTGGGGGTGCTGTCGGCTCGTCGCATATGGCGACGGACGGCGATCGCGGTACGTCGGGGATGGCTCGGGCGAATGTGGACCGCTCCCATAGGGCGACGTCCGTCTTTCCCTCTCCCCCCGGCGCGGCGACGGATCAGGCGACGAATCCGTCGAGCCAGAACTGCCCGGCTCGCGCAGCGGCGCCAGGAACATATCGCCGCTCGACGCGGCAGACAAGGACTCTGGTATCGTGGTCAAATTCGCAGTCACGACGGGTTCGGTGCGGCTGCGCAAGAGCGGCCCAGAGGACCGGGCTCGGGAGGACGCACCCGCGGGCAGAGCGTTGGTCAGGTCTTCTGCAAAAGAGGAATACATATCCCGCTTGGACGAAGGTACCTCGGGCAACGAGGACTGCCTTATCAGAGGATTGGGAACAGGCAGTCCGTGTGATGACGTCGAGGGACCGGCAGAGGACGGCGAGCGGGAGTGGTAATCGGGATGTAGCTCGTCAGTGCTGCGACGCGATTGCTGGTAGTAGGTTGGTGTGCGGATAATGTTTGGGGAGAACGTTGGCTGGAGTTCGCCCCTGGATGTGAACGTCTCGGGCTCCTGTGTGAACAGGGTTTGCTGCGCCGAGGCAGAACGGCCGCTGGGGATTGTTGGGGTAGGTGCTGGGTATGGCGGTACCTCGCTTGGAGCAGGAGGCTGCGAGCGGGACCTATTCAGCCAGGGCTCTGGTTGACTGACGGGACGCTGACGTGCAGTGGATGGGCCGGCAGAGTTGCTTCCACGATGACCGTATCTGATGTCCGAGTCAGAATCGTGTCTTGCTGGCGCAGCGGGAGTGGTAGAACTGTCCTGGGACGGGTGAGGGTAGTTGCCATGCCAAGAAGACATCCTCTCCGGCGTCTGGTTGTGTGCTTGAGTGCTCGAGCGCTCAGGTGGTGCCCCTCTGCCACTTTGACCGTGATCTCGCGTAGGTGTCGACGCGGTGTGATGGCTATTGTCCGCCGATCCGGATTTACGCATGTTAAAATCTCGCGTGGGGGTCGCACGATCCCCCGTTTCGCGCAAACTCGGTGGACTCCATATCCATGGCGTTCGTGGTGCTTCGCCTTCCATTTCTGACGGATCCCGCTCCCTCCTAAAAACAAACAGAAAAGAAAAAATCAACAAGAGCACGAGTGATGCGAGCCTTATCAGGATGCACATCTACCACGGTCTAGACGCCGGACGACCAAGGCTAGAACCACGACGTACCTCTTGACCATCCCTTCAAGACCCAACCCATTGTCCGATAATTTCGTATTCCAATAGCTCGGCGAGGGCGGTTTCGGTATGCGCTTGTAGGGATTAAAGTTGGGTGGAAACCATCCCATGCCGGGTGCCCATGGCTGTTGTGGATTCTGCACGTTCGCCTGCGGGTTATACTGCCAGTGTCCGGCGTTCCAACGCGGGTGTGCGACGGCTGCGCCGCCGGGCATCGGGGGTGGGCCTGGATAGCCTGGAGGAAAGACGACGTTGCCGCCAGGTGGCCAGCTGCCCGTCCATCCCTGTGGTGGAGGTGCCTGGTGCTGTGGCTGCATGAGCTGTGGGTTCGGGTGCCATCCCTGGATGATTTGTGAGGTCATCGACGAGAGAGCGTGTGTGTGTGTGACGATGTCGGCGTGCGCTTTGCTGGCGACGCTGCTGGCCAAGTGAGCATCGACCGAAAGCATATGGACAAGCCAAGAGCTCACACTGATGGAGGCTGAGCTGAGTGGAGGGAAGCTGTGTGTAATGGCGTCCTTCCAGCGGCAGGCGTGCCAAGGGAACGTGTAAAGGGGGAGGCGCGTGGAGGGGGACTTCACAAGCAAGCGACGCTCTTCCCTCGCGCGAATAAATACTCGCAAGTGCTCTCAAAAACAGACAATACGGGTACCGTCAAGCCGGTCGGTCGCGAGCTCTATTTGCTGGACAGCGGCAGCACAGCCAAGCAAAATTTGGGGTGGGCACATAATTAGCCTCCGCGTGCCCCGTTCTTCCGCAGCGTTACCATCCACAGCGATCTTTGTTCCCGAAAGCAGTCGGAAGGCGTCGGGCCTTCTCGAAACAGGAGAACAATAAGCACAACCAGCCGCACTCGCAGCCCTGGGGTGCGCCAATCAGAAGCAAGGTGCTCAGGGAGCGTAATACATGCAATCGAATGTACTACTCCTGGTCAGGAATTAAGTGATAGCGGCGGAACGAGGAGCAGTCGAATCCCGTAATAACTGTGGTACCCCACAAATTTGGATGCTTTCAGTCGCGCGTTATGGCATGGTTTGACTTTCAATATCCACCGCTTGAGCTTGTGGTCTACATGTCCACATCCGTGGATTGATCTGAATGGTTGCAAGAGACCGGCCTTCTGGGGCGACCGCATGTTTGACAGTGCACAGGACCCAGCTTTCCTATTGACGAGCCCGCGGCGCGCAAGCAATTTCGACTTCAAACGACAGGACGACGTTGTGTTTAGAACTTTTTGATCTTATCGGTTCAATCTTACTCAATACGTAATCATAGATCACGCCTCGCGTTAGCAGCCTCCCTTTCTTTTGTTCCAGTCATTGGTGAGTGCTTGAGCCCCATTTGTTCCTGCCTTAGATGACGACTAACGTTACTTCTGGGAACATCGGTCTCAACTCAAATCATCCGGCAGTAATGAAAGCAGGCTCATCCTAGTGTCCGATGAATAACACGTATGTATCATACAGGCGGAAGTGAGCATTCGTTACTTTGAAGAAAAAAAGTCTGATCGCTTCATGACATCAGATATCGGTAAAACGAAGACAATGCAATGTCTGATCGATCTAAGCACATGCACCTAGATCCTTCCACGAACCAGAGGCATCTCCGGGAGCGTTGGCTTGAACCCACTGCACCGCGGTCCAGAGGTGGCCACTGTAGGTAACTCGACTTCCGGCGGTATAAGCAACAGTGCTCTGCCATGCAGACACGCCATTGCAGTTAGCCTGGTTGTTTATCGGCTGAGTACAAGTGCCTCCAGCAGTCCATTGGTCGAGGTGCGTTGGGGGCGCACTGTCATATGTCCATTGCTTGGCTGTGTACAACTGGCCGACGTAGATCGCTCGGTCACCGGAGCTGTACTGTGGAGAAAATCAGCGCCAACTCCGGGGATTACGGCACGAGAGCACCCACCGCGAAAGAAGCTTGCCACATCTGGACGCCAGTGCAGTTGACGGTACCAGTGCCGGTGGGCGTCGGTGTGCCCGTGGGGGTGCCAGATTGAATAGGTAAAGTCGTATTGGTAGACACAGGGACCGTGACATTGGACGACGGCAGCGGGGTAGAAGATATCGCTAGGAAGGAGCTTGATGGAGTACTGGAACTGGTGGTCGTCGGCCGGGTCGACATCGGACTGGTCGATGTCGGGCTGGATGACGTCGGACTGGACGACGTCGTGCTCGTCGCCGTAGTGAGGGGTACCGTCGGCTGAGGCGTCAAATAGGTCTGGGTTGCCTCCATGGTGAGCTCCACATCGTAGGCAGCACACCCAAAACGTCACTCACGGTAGCATCCCGCTGAACAACGCCACCGTTGGCAGAGGCGGCGAGCGACGACAAGATAGCGACGAAAGCAAAAAGGCTAGAGGGAATCATCATGATGCGAGGGTGCTTGAATCAAAATTGAAGGTGATATCGGTTGATGTGCGTGCGTGCGTGCGGGAGGGAGGATTCCGTTAGGGGATAGGGCTCGCCCGCTAATCGGCTCGTTCTTATACCCATCACAAATCTATCAGCCACACCTGAGTAAATAGGAATGAGATCGTGCTGTGCGTAACGGCACTACCTAAATTCCAGCACAGGTCGTATTACTATCCGGAGAGGCGTTGGTATTAGCTTGCTGAGTCAGGGATCGGGTGTACCCCTATCCGGAGGGGAGGAAACTCACCATTCAATCAGGGACCGAGACCATTTGAATGCCTTGGGGAGGATTCATATTGAGTGCACCCGCATCGTGTTTCCTCGAAGGCGACCGGCGGGTAATTGTCCACGGATAAGTTGGAGCCATGTGATAGGCACTCTCGCAGAAAAAGTAATTGCGAGAACTGAACGGCGGCGAACGAGCTATGTTCGATATGTGCATATGGGCCAAGGATATAGCACAGCGTATGTTCTAATTCAAGAAGGCAGACTGATCGGGTGGACTGAAAATATCCACGGCGTCCGCAGCTAGGCATCACCGAACTTATGAATCAAGTCACCTGTAAACTGTCACTGATGAGGATGAAAAAGAGCACATTGTCCGTACGTGTGGCCACGTTCGGCGACCTAACTGGCCAGTATTTTCCAGAGTAATTTAATCCGTCAAGCCACTGGTCGAACGAATTGAATGCTCACCACCGATGAACGGAATAAGCTGTGTGATGGAGGGCAGTGAAGATGAGTCATCCGCTCTGTCATCCAAGCCACCTAAACATCCGCGCAACGATCACGTGAGATCATCCCATCAAGCCCCTCTAATTCCCTTCCTCTGCGCGAGGTAGAGTATGCAAAAAATCCACTGACATCACACACTACTAACACATAATCACGAACGAGGACACGTCGGACTTGCCAGCCCTACACCGCCAACGCTTTTTGCTCCCGTCTCGCCGCCACGGCTCTGTCACTGACGGCCAAAGCCCGAGATCGGATGTGCCCTGGAAACCGTCATTAAGTAATCTCTCTCGGGTCTCATCAACCCAATCTGCACTACGTGCGGTCACACGCATGACGAGTGTGGCAACAGAGCAATGTGTAATGAAAACGGTGAGCTTGCGGCGTCAGAGACGTGACGACGTGTACACTGCAAGGGGAAAACGGGCAACGCACACGTGAGCCCGTTTCTGTAATTATCCAGCATCGAAGGTGAGGGGGCATGAACACTTGCCAAGGCCAAGCTGGAACATTGCCTGCGTCCACTGACCCCAGCCATTGCATTCAGGGTCAGAAAAATGCCGATCTCGGCTCACATGGCGTCGTGCACAGCATCCAAATACGACGCATAGCAACTAAAGGTGACGGTCTGGCGTGCTGGATATAGTAGGGGCCGCACTGTCCAGGAGTCTCGAACGGGGTTACTAATTGGTGTTTCCGACAGCACGTCATCGCACCGGTATCGAATAAGGGAGTGGCGATAGTGTCCGTCAAAAGTGGCCGAACCCGAGCGCCACTGGGGCCAAAGCCTAGCGCACGCAGCAGGTCGAGCGAGACACGTAGAGAAAAAAGGGTACCATATACAGACCTCGCGCTTAACAAACGCGGGCGCTCACTCGCAAGATTCAACAGCACAGTCGACAAGCCGGTGAATACTGCCCGATAAAAACGTACGTACCTCCCTGTGCTCGTCCCAGGGGGTGGCCACCCGGTGGCAAGTCATCACAGCCTAAAAACTCGTTGCGACTGGGATTCTCGCACACAGCTGCGTCGAACGCTAACTATCCTGTGTTTGGGTAGCTGAGTGGAGTCGACCTAAAAATGGCTCCGAAGGACGCGCAATCGATCTCATCCGCTTGTTGGTCCTGAAAAAGTGCACAGACGAGTTTGAAACAGATGTGATGCATGCTTTGAGCAGGAAAAAGAAAAGCCAATTCGTCCTTCGAGGTCCAAAATCGAGAATGGATGCACAAAATTCGAGCCCGACGTCGGAGCGGTGAGCGGTGCAGAGACAGGGTCGGGAGCGGAGCAAAGAGGCGAGAGCTGTGAAAGGGAATTGTTTGGCAGAGTAGAGAGGAGGAAACATGTACACAAGGATCACAACGAGTTTCCATGTAGGCAAGGAACGCCGCTGGCAAGGGACGAGCTCCTCCAACGTGCACTAGGCTCTCGGTTTGTTTCGTGCCTCGATGGTCTCTTTGTCCTTTTTCGGGGCCTTCGGTTTCGTCACGAAAGTTGCCATCAAACAAACCTCAGGATGCTGGAGAAGTCGGAGATGAAGTGGATACTAGCGGGATGACTGTTGCACGCTTACTGTTTCTCTCTCATTTCTTTGCTCTGTCTCCCTTCATAGCATGTACGTCGTCTCTCCTACGATACCGCTTGTACTGTCCCCTACGATACCGCTTATCCCTGTCACCTACGCGATTCCTTCACTATATAGACCGTTTCCCCTACGATATCATTAGGGTGTCTCAATCCAAGAGTGAGTAAGGTTATGTCAGCAGGAAGTTATGCTGACAAAGCGGCAAACTTCGGCCATGCTGGGCCTTCGCTGGGTGTTCTCCTGGCGCTCTGAAATGTTAGTGCGGC
>JBBPMH010000553.1:0-22497 GCA_038090235.1 Pulveroboletus ravenelii
GTGGTCCAAGCCTTTTGTGGTCTTCAGTGCTTCCTGGACTTTGTCCGGAGAGCGAGAGGAGATCCTAGCAAAACACCGAAATGGAGATGAGTGTCCAGTGAAGAACAGCAAAAGAGTGGAGACGAACCAAGAAAGCCGACCCCGCAGATCACTACCTTCTGGGGCATTGCTTCCTTTATACCTGTATGCGGATTCTTGTAACGTGGTGTCCAACTGGAAGCCAAACGACGTCTGCCATCCTCTGGTAGGTGATCGGGAACTAACTCATGATATAAATGATACCATTACCGGCCATCCATTATGCACTAAGGCTCAAGCAATGCGGGACTGATTCGAGAGCGTACCTTGTCTTAGCGCCTAGCGACGAATCCGACGATGCAACCGACTGTTCGGATCCGCGATAGGATGTGTGGCAGTGTGAGTCGGCCTAGCGCTCTTCGTCCTGAAATCGATGGATCGGGAAACAAACGACCACAAATCACGAGCTCCAGACTGTATATTTCATGAAAAAAAAGCACTCGCCTACGCACAGAAGCCCATATGTGAGTACCGCGACTCGTTCTTCGTGTCCGTTCTCGGTTTACTCGTCGGCGATTTCCTGCTAGGCTAGAAGATGAGGTGCAAAACCCAAAAGCTTCTTCCCATCAGAACACTATATCCATCTTGGTCATGACCTCGACGATGCTCTTCCTCTCGGGCCCAAGGAAATCGTGGGTTTCTTGGCAGACACTGAGACATGGTCGGACTAGGGGGATTGCCAGTGGGAGTCTTGGGTTGTGTCGAACGTAAGCGACATAAGCAGTATGCTTTTTGCACTCCCTTTCAGAGATGATATTCACGACCTATTTTTCTGACAGGCATAAGGGGGCTTCTGAGTCGACTCACAACAGTCGACATGAATGTTCTTCATCGTGCTAGCGTCCCATGACTGGTGAAATCCCGTCAACGGGAGCGGTCAATTGCAGAGGACGGGTTCCTGGAGGACGCATTACAAGACCGTCGCTCGCCACACCAGCTATCTAAAAACGGCCAGACAAGCCAGCACCTGAACATGAGCTGTGCTGCACTCAGGAAAGAGCGGTAATGTGCTTGTTTCGTTGCCCCGGGCGGGAGACTGACACTTGAGGTAACATAAATTCAACTTCGCATGCTACGAATCCTCATTTCCATCTTGGTGGTCACAGAAGGAATTTTACGGTGATGAATGGAAGCAGTCAGTTGCTGTATCTTCGGCCTGGGAGCCAATCAAATGTAAGCAATAATGTCTGGTGATGGGCTCCGAGAACTGACCACCCTGAACTTAACCTACACGACAGACAAGTAGCTGCTCAGCCTAAACCAGGCAGCGGAGATCCTGCGCAGCCTCCGACATAACGCGGCCTTTCAAATTGACAACGAATACTTTGCATGCATCTAAAACGTGCACAGAGACTCAAAACTAGGTCCGGTTGGCTGTCCGACCTACCTTCCTTTCAGTCCTTTTTGCCCCTCATCTCCATTCGCGCCAACGCCAAATTTCCACTCCTTACAATCCATCCTGCTCATCCGGGAATACCATTTCAAGATCATCGTATATGAGGATCCCAAGCTATAAATCCTTACGTCGCCAAAGGTACCGCCCTTATAGCGTAATTCGTCCCCGGGCGCCGTCTGGTTTCACAAACATGATGGTGCGGAACCCTGATTGGTACAAAGAAGAGGTCTTATTTCATACCTAAAGGAGCTTGTCGAGGACGCTGACTCGGAAGCTGGCTTGCTACTAGCTCACGTCAATCCACTTCATGTCTTGTTTCCTCTGGTCAGGACACAACGCATGATTTGCCCCCTTTGTCCTACTGACTGCGGAACATAGCCGACGATCCCCGAGGATGATTGCTTGACCAGCCTTCGCACAGTGGTTTTACAGATGATTGGCAGAGACAACGCGCAAATGCGCCTTGGGTTTGTTCATCTAGTTATTGTAGGGTCTATCATCTTTATCTATATCGTCACGTTGGTTGATTGGGACGTGTAGGACTTTGCCCTTATCGTCCGCAGTCGTCTTCGAAAGAGCGGTGTGGCGGCTCGCAACGGGGTAGCGATGACGCTCCCTCCCACTACCATAGGACTGTCTACATAGTGATTTTGTACCACCGTTGCGTATACACGGTCGGTTTCTATCCTCATACGTGCATGCTTCCATAACAGTCTTTCGTAATGCTACTATATAACGTCACTGCCATCAACGAGCATTCTTGGCACAAGGCGACTTGTTTTAAATCAGCCTCGCCGTTATTTGGAGACACTCAGCTGAAAGTTGAGGCTTTCGGACGGCAACTCACTTTGTTCTCTACTCTGTACTTGACCTAGCATCAATGGCCACTCGGTCTGCTAAACAGCCCCACATTCGTTTTGCTTCCGAACTGACGGTGCCGCCGGCGGACCGACAGAGGGAGGTAGGCAGTAATCCCCCGTGTCCCCGTCATTGGAGGTTCCCAACGTCTTCGCTCACGAGCTAACATTCGCTTGCTAGTGTCATTCCTTTTACCCAAAAGTTGCTCAGGAGAAGGGGCGCTCCGAACGCCGGTCTTCCTTCGATCTTTTTTGGCAATGGGGCAGGCTCTCCTCGGTCCCACATTACAAGAGCGAGCGCTGGCACCGCCGACCGAAGCATTTAGCAGCTGAGGTATGTTATTAGTCAAGTTGCAGTCAATGTGATGGGTCTCATTGATGATATGATGCGAGAAGCCTCAGGGTGTGATCGAGAAAAGGGCCCAAGGCGCCTTGCATACCATGTCGGCAGGGATCCCACAACACCCGCTGGCTTTCACAGGCTCCAGATTTGACACTCTGTCATGGGCCACCTGCAAGCGACCCTGGCGAGAGATCTCCCAATTACCATCGCGCGACGTTCTTAAACGGCAGCAAATGTTCCTACAAGCAGCACCTCCAGAGATGGTAAATCCGCCGACGTTGGACGCGCTGACAGGAGGTTATAGTAGAACTTGTAGCCCTCGACAGATATGAAGTCTGGGGTCTGGGATATCGACTGCGACAGGGATACTAATGTAACAACCATACACCGAGAAGGTAAATGAAAGACAGTACCGCAGCAGTTCTCAGTCCGTATCAACGACGAGGCCACCACGTCCCCTTCTGATCCGATCTTCTAAACCTCCCTCACTGCCAAACACTCTCTTCTGTTCCTGGTTCAAGAAACTTCCTATGCCCTTTGACTTTAACCTTGCTTCGTTTTCGGCTTCCAACTCTGCCTTCTCCTTTGCTAAAAGCTCCAGTAGACGTTTTTGCCGATCAGCCTCCATAGTGGATGCACTCGTTTGCATGGCGGCTAACCGCGCCCCACGGTCATTAGAATCGTTTAGAGGCTTTGAAGACAAGCCCGCTGGACGAGAACGAGATTGCATTGGGGGGGGAGAGATCCGGGAGCGCTTTGCACTGTCATTGATAGGACTAAGGCTTCGTCTGCGTTTCTTCGAGTCATCAGCATATCGGCTCCCATACTCCTCACCTCTCAAAGACCTCCGCCTATTACCATCTGATTCATCGGAGCGAGGCCACTTACGAAGGCGGTTATCTCGGCGCCTATGATAAGAGTCTGAGTCGCGGCTCCCACTTCTTCGTGAGCCGTGTTCGTTCCTGCGACTGTCGCGATGAGAACGGACTGGCGACTGGGGATGATGAGAATAGGGACTGGGCGGACGCCTTGCGTAATCGCTGTCGTAGTGGTCGTATGAACGAGAGCGGCGTCTCCGATGATCGTCCATTGGACTGGGACTCCGTGACGGTGTCCGTCCCCTTGTGCGATGCTCGGTGCCCTTTGATTTTTCCTTTCCTTTCTTTTGCTTTCTATCCCGCTTCTTCTCTTTTTCTGTACTCTTCTTCGGCTTGATACCATTGCGTTCTTGTAATTCACGAAGACGAAGGGGATTGGACATCAGCACCTGGTAAGCAGCTTGTTCCTGTTGTTTTATTACAAGTAGCGGATCCTCGCGAATTTTCGAGGCGACATCCCGAGAAGTGTTGGCGTTTTGGACAGCGATGAAATTCTTGTGCGAGGCTCCCAACTGTACGATATATCAGGATCAAAAAGAAGTGAAAACCCGGGAAGCCCCCTACCTTTGCGTTGTCATCCGCAGTCAGGATTTTGTCTACTCGCTTCTTTCCGAGGAGGTAGTCCTCCAAGTCGTTAGGGTTCTGGTTGCTACCTGTCGCTGGGGTGGAGTACATCCATTCTAATTTCTCTGTTCTTTTCTTTCCTGTCTGTTCCTCTTGGAGGCGTTGAAGCTCCTGCAGCTGACGTTCCTCCTCCTTCTCCTTGCGCAGTTGGTCAAGCTTCTTCTTTTCCTCGAGCTAAGGGGGGTGAGCATTGGTCGGATGATGAGCGAAGAGGGGAGAGCTCCTACAGCTTTCTTTTCTTCCAACCACACCCGCTCCTGGTTCTTCAGGAGGAGCGGGTGCCAGGATTTCTTCATGTTCAAGTCGCCGCCACCCATCTTGGCTAGATTCTACGTGGATGGTAAAGTGCCTGTGTTTGTGGTGATGGTCAAGGACGATACAGAACATTACGTGATGAGTCATACTATTCGAGTTGGACTCTGGTGCCTCAGCTGTGGTCATTCACTGGCTGTACTACACTACCATCATACTGAGCTAGTAACAGGTGTTCTGGACATCGCTGGGGCCTATCGCCTTTGATTTGCGAATAACCCTGGACGTGAACCGTGTATTTTGCCAGACAGCATGTCAGAACGCCAGCAGTGTTTGCGTCTGTTTGCTTCGACCTCCCCCGGGCCCAGGCTCAGGGTTTTTTGCAGCGTGTTGCGCTCAGTATGACACAAGCTACAGCAACACCATAGCAGCCACGCACTTTGTACTCGGCCATGTCTGAGGCATTCGATACCTACGACAATGCAGCGGGTACGCTGCCTTCGGTCCCGACGTTTGTGTCCATTGTGCAGAAGTCCGAGTCCCATTGACGTGCCCACGACCACAGACCTCCGCGCTCAATATACGCACTCACCCGCAAAGAAATAACGCGCGGCATTGCCAACCGCTTTGTACATTCGCGGACGTACATTTTTCTCTATCTAGCAATGGCTGCACTGTCGGTCGCCACAGTCGCACTTAGCTTGTCAGATGGCTGTCCAGGACTTGCGTTCTATGTTCTGGAAATTATCATTAACACTTCAATGATTCTTGAAGTCGGCGTTCGTTTCATTGCTTTCGGAAGGGTGAGCGGGTGGTCAATAATTGATGTCGAGTAAACTCATTTTGGGTTCAGCAATTCTGGAGATCACCGTACAATGTGTTCGACTTGATCCTCACACTGTTTTGCGCAATCACCCTTCTAGTCCTGGCGTTTGCAGGCTGCGGTGCCACGAGCAAGGAAGAAGAGCTACTCGACACCTTGCTGCTAATAGCTCGCAACGTGTTACAGTTTGGTCGCTTGGCTGCGGTGATGAGACAGTACGTCTGAATTGTCCGACGTGCTATCAAGGGTTGATAGGCTTGCAGATCTGGTCAGTCGATATTTTCCCGACCAAAGCCTATCGACATATCTACGATTCGTCGTGCGGGGTATCGTAGTCTTGACCTCGATCTTGAGGATGAAGACGAAGATGCAGACGCAGACGCAGAGCTGGGTCAACCGCTTGCGGGTGGACCGGTGTTATTTGATGCACAAGAGGATGCGCAGCCGAGGTGCATGTCGGATATGCCGCGTGTTGCTGAAGGGATTCGTGAGCGCGATGAAGAGGATATGTGGGCGGAATTAGGATGAGCAGGAGTGGTTAGGGTGTCCCGTCGCAACTGTTCAGTATAATCGGTCAGTCCACATGTCTAACAGCGGTATGTTTACGTTGTCCTCCACTAGCACCTTGAGAGATCCTTGTCCGGACATCCGTCTTTGTCGCCAAGAACCAAGTACATTGCTTTGATCAGCTTGCTGGCACGTTTTGCTCAATGGTCTCCTCTGGCCTTCCCGAGCGGCACTTCCGCTGAATGCGTTCTCATATCTACATGCATACACGTGAGAATAGAATGTGACCTTGTTAGATGTTGATGCATTGGTGTACCAGACGTACTAGGTGATCCTACGCAACGGGATAATATTACATGTAGATTTTCAACGAAAAGAAATGGACAACGGGCTACCCCCAGCAACTAACTGTCAGTCTGTCTCCTCCGTGTGGTACCCTGCGCGCCGCATCGTGCCCAGACGGTGCCTGGCCGCGCCAAGCTCCTTTTCAAGTTTCAAGATCTCGACCTGTTGTTCCATCTCGCGTCGTTTGAATTCCAAGACGGCCATGTTCTTGTAGTCTACCTCTTCTTCTTGTACTTGTTTCGTGGAGACTGCCTTGACCTGCCTGACAAGTGCTCTGCAAGCTTCAGTGACAGCCTTGGCGGCGAGTTCAAGTCGCTCCTGGGTCTTGGACATAAGGCTCGCCTTGACACGAGACGCAGCGACGAGCTGAGCTGTCGCTGCGGCGACTTCGTTGGAGGCAACGATGAGTTGCTCAAGCGAGTGTGTACCAGAGAGCACCCCGTCAGCACTCTCGATGAGTAAGTTTGTAGCGAACGCGACCGATTTCGCAGCAGAGATGAGACCCTCTGTCCACCGGTTGTTACGCTTGTAGAATTGCTGCACAGAGCTCGACCCTTTGCCCTGTGCAACAATCTCGTGCTGAGAATCCGTTGCGGCCTGGATGAGGCGGGCAATGGCGCTCGTGATTGCCATCGCTGCTGAAAGAATTGAGTCGTGGATTTGGAGATCCACGGCGCTGAACCTTGATGAGTCGCGGGGGCGAGACATGAGCTCCTGCAATCTCTGAGTGGCCGCCTCGATAGCCTGGGCTGCATTGAGCATCTCTTGTTCGACGATGTCGCCAATATCCCCGTTGGCCTTCGCAAGAGCGCCACCTTTCGAGCCCTTAGGAACCAATGTGTCAACGACCTCTGATAGGCGGGTGAGAGCCATTCTGGCTTCACTGTTGTTTCGCATAGCAACTTCCTTTCGCTGGGTGGGCTGAAGTAAGTCGAGCTTGTATGACTGCAGGTTGAGGAAGAATCGCAATCCAACATCGCCAGCAGTCTTGGCGACGGCAACGATCTTGTCAGAAGCATCATCATCATTGGCAAGTCGGGTGACCCCCTTGCAGTTGATCAGAACATCTGATAGAGCCTGAGCGAACTCATTGGCGCCTTTGATCACATCAACGTAATCGCCGGCCACGTCACCCCCAAGATGCAGGTTGAAGACAGTGGCGAAGTCCGTGGCGTTGTTAACGGCCTTTTCAATCATAGACAATGTGTATTCTGGTGTCGAGTTGATATTGCCCGCTTGAGAAAGGGACTCGAGCTCGTAAATTGCGTCGTCGACCTTTTGCACGCATGCTTGCAAAATCGAGTCTGCATAGTGGTGAGACAAAGACAAATTTCGGTACTTGTATCATCGACGCACCAATAATTTGATTTAGTTTCTTACGGTTATCCAAGATAAGGGTGTCGATCTGAGCGTTGGTCGCCTCCTCAGAAATACCTTGGTTCTGGGCAAGATGTCAAGTCGCATAACGTGGATACACAATTGTGTTACCTGCTGTGCATCCGATAACTGCTGAATAGTGCTGTCCATTCCCTCTTGAAGAATCAAGATTTCTTGATCCTTCTCCTCACGCACGCGTTCCAAATCACCGTTGGCATTGTTGAGTTTGACCAACAAATCATCGATTTGGAGTTGTTTCGCCTGTTGACTCATCAGTATTTTGCATTGCAGTAAGAGAGGAAATTACCCTTAACGAGTCTTCAAGTTCATTCAGTTGGCGGTTATACTTGCCAAGAACACTGGAAACTTCAGAGCTCTTTGATCGCGCGGCGTCTTCTGCCCGTTCATTGGCGAAATTGAGCTCGCGGCGTAAGCGCTCGAGTTCATCCTTGTGCGATGACTTTTGACGATCAACGTCAAAGCGAGCCCGGTCGCGCTCACGAATCATGTCTGCAAGTTCCAAATTCTTCGACTTCAAGTCCCGCTCCATGCGCTCCATACGATCGACCGCTTCCTGAGCAGAGTTTGCTTTGAGTTGCATTTGCTTGAATTTTGCAAGCATGTCCAAGTGCTCCGTTCTAAGTTGGCTGTAAAGTTTGGCCAGAGCTTCGTATTTGTTCCGCCACAGTGTCACCTGGTCCTGCAGCTGCTTGATTAGCTCGTCTTTTGAGGCCATTTGCGCATTAATGTTGGCAGTGCTTGCAGCCAGTTCCCCCTCCAATGCTTTGACACGCTACATTCAAGACATAAGTTCGCCCCACGGTCAATAACGCACAGAGCCCCTACATGGTCGTACTGTTCCAGCAAGAGCTGATCCCTCTCATACTGACCTCTCATGGCAAGCAATTCTCTCTGATACTCACTCGCCTGCTGGACTGCTTGGTTGCTGTATTGCATCATCTGTTGTTGCAAGAGTTGTTCTTGTGCCAGGCGTTCGCGCTCGGCCTGCTCACGTTGGCGCTGCTCAAATTCGCGCTGCTGTTGTGCTTCGCGTTCCAATCTCTGTCGCTCTTCAGCCTCTCGTTGAGCGCGCAGAGCAGCCTGTTGATCTTCGTACTCCTTAAGCATCCGCGCTTGCTGACTGACAGCCGCGGTATCTGGAGATGGAGCTGGGGGAGGAGCCGGTGTGGTGGTAGACTTTGGTCGTGCCGGGAGATCCGGAGCACTACCCGAATCAAATAGGTTGGGTGGTTCCTAGTGTCTCTGATGATTAATGGCGGAGAAATCGTGACGGAACACCTCTGACCTGACCAAGCTTTGGTACATTGATGAGGCCAGTCAAATACTTGAGATTGGAGCACTCATAGTAGAATTTGCGTAAATTATGGTGCTGCGCGTTGAAACGTTCACGTAGCGGCTCCAATGCTTCGTGATCATTCGTTCCTGTTGAAGGGAGTCAACGGCTGCCTTAAGGCGCGACAGGAAACTTACGTCGGTACAACGCTCGCAGCATACTCGTTATAAATCTATAGATACCCCAACTCTCCTTGACAAGTGGTACCAAGGAAGAAATTCGACATTCATTGTTAGCAGAATGCCTAAAGTGCGCAAAAACCATCCGTTGGAAGGACTCGATTTGATCTTGCAGGCCCATAAGATCAGTTATAGTCTCATATCTATGGTTTCTTGAGCTATTAAAAACTACATCAATCCGTGCTCCTTACCCTTCGTTGGGATCATCGATACCCTTCAGGGAGACATACTCCTCATACTCGAACAGACCATTGAATTCCGGGCGGAGGCGATGAAAACGAAGCTTGGCGAGAATAAATTGAACGTATGTTCGGATCAGAGATCCGTACCCTAGGATCAGTTTAGACGATACCGGTACAAAACACGACCGAACCAACCTCGTTGGCCATCGCTGGCAATAGTGCGAGCGCAAGTCTCAAGCCATCCCGTCTGTCCATGAGCCTCTTTAATAGTCTATATTTTAGTAAATGAGCGGCGACAAATGTCGTCATACTCCATGTTTCGGGTCGGACACGCACGTTAGGGTGACCCTCCTGTAGGACTTTGTGAACGGTGATGAGCGCCTTGAACGTTTGAACTTCATCGGACAATATGGGCTGAACACGTAAACCACTCCAAAATGATATTGAGCTATGGTAATCCCAGGTGTACACAATACATTCTGTAACAAGGTCAGACCGGACAAGTCGAACGTACTGCGAACGTACTCCGGACGTGCTTCTGCTTTGGGGCAGTCTCCTCTGGGCTGGTAGCTTTTTTGATGTTGATCACTAGTTCCTGCTCGGCCTTGTCTTTATCGACTGGGCGGGTGGGATAATGTACGTCGTCACCGCCTTCAATGTCGAACCCAGGACGTTTTCGGTAAGCCCTGCAGTACCGATGTCAGCTGGTCAGCAACGCACATGCCTCTGGAATGCTACTTGCATGTCGGGCAAATAACTCGCTGCTAAATGTCGGGAATGGAAGTCGAGGAATAATTGTGAGAGAGGAGGCGCAGTAGAGTATGACCGCGCCCGCCAGTCCGACAACGTGGGAACCACTGGCAGAACCGAACTGATATTGCACCTCTGCGGGAATGTTCTCACTACCTCGTGGTAGGCTCTCCATATTGCCATGGTTCAGGTCCCCCCAGCGCTGCCATAGGTTGTTACACGCGGGCGAGTCCTCAGAATCCACGACATCCAATTATACTGTGAAGAAATCATCCTGGTCGAGTCCGACGATCTTACTTTTGGGTTTTATTCCAATTTTCACGTTTGCTTTGGGGACATGGCAACTACAACGTCTCCAGTGGAAGGTCAATCTAATCGACGAACTAGAAGAAAAGCTGCAACGCGACCCCATTCTGCTCCCGAAACGAATTAAGTGCGGGTGTGTCTCCTCTAGCAATGCGGGATCTAAATGACTACCGTTTCAAGTGTCTCTGTGCTACCAGAGTTTTCCTTTCGGCGAGTCTTGCTTCGAGGTCGTTGGGATCATGCACACACAATGCTACTGGGTCCCCGTGTCCGCGATGGCATCCATGGTTATCACGTTATCACTCCTTTGGTGAGGACCGATGGTTCCACCGTTCTGGTCAACCGTGGCTTCGTCAGCAAGGATTTTGCGAGCCATTACGTGCGCGATGGGGAGGGCGAAGTCCAGGTCCTAGGCATGCTCCGAACGTCGCACAAACGAAACTCATTTACTCCCGACAACCGGCCCGCGGAGGGTAAGTGGTACTGGGCAGATATCGAGTCTATGGCGGAATCGGTAGGGGGAGAGGCTGCTAGTGTTCAACCTGTTTTCGTCGAACAAATATTTGGTGAGCAACCACGGAGCGTTTGGGAGATGATCTTAAATCCATGGTTTGCAGAAGGTCATGCGGGCAACGCAACCGATTGCCTCGGTAAAGGTATACCAGTTGGACGCTCAGCCACGGTTGATGTGCGTAATGCACATCTGTCGTACGTGATCACCTGGTATGCAAATATACCACTACTCCCATTTGCGTGTATCTGATTTCGCGTCAACAGGTATTCATTGTCGGCGCTCACCGCTGCAATGCTCGGGCGTGTCATTGTGAAGCGAAGAGCGCAACCAGCACGACCTATGCCCCGGTAATTAACTGAATCGTGGCCCACGTTATCTTTAACGGCGTCTGATTCGGGGTCACTGTAATTTGCATCTGTTTGCTTTCCCGCTATTTTACTTATCGTTCATCAACACACTGAGCAAATTAGCGATTACATCTCTGACACAAATGAAAGCGACGCATGTGTCTTCTTTCAAACCCCTGGCGAGAAATGGAGGCACGCCACCCGAAACATAAGCTATAAAAAGATGCCGATACACCAGATAATGCGTTATTCAACTCCATACATACTCGTACCTCTTATTTTCTGGGCTCGCACCACGTCCACTGTTCCGAACTTAGTGTCGTTCGGCTCGATACACCAGCGGCCCTTGCACATCAAAGGGATAATCGAGCTGACAACCAACATGGAGTGAAGCTAAGGCTACGACATCGTTTCAAATCCCAGAACTATACGAGGTCGTGTGGCACCAAAGGCGGACCTCTACAGCAACGGTGACTAGAGTGGACGCTGGTAGGCACTCATTGTGGTGCAAATCCACAAGTGGTGTTAACTTCGAACGTCATCCCAGGCCCCCATTTGGAAGACACCGGGCAAAGACTGTCCCATCGACCTGACTGCTGCACGCTTTGGCAGGGAGAACGCAGCACATTGTTCGATGGGTGTCAACATTGGACTCAGGCCTTTATTTCCAGTCTGTCACGTACTCCAGCCGCGCTGGCCCCTTCAGACGATGTTGGCCTATCCCACATACTGACGAGGACGACAGCTCAGACTGTCTCCTTGCAGGATCGACCGGATTTTAACATCCTTCCAGACGAATGTGAGTTGTCATGCTGGGAAAATTAATGAGTCAGTATTCATCCAGCCGCTTGTCAGATCGTCATCTGCCGCAAGGGGGAAAAGCATCAATCACGAGCGCTTCCGCCCCCTCCGATTCCGCTGGTTGTCAAGGAAAAACAATTGAAGGCTGCGCTGCTCGAGCGTCTGGACCCTTCTTGTAGGAGTTTGTTGACGCCTTCGGTAGCACCCAGCTACAGGCCGACCATCGTTATTCCGAGTGAGAATAGTGCGCATTTTCGTTGCAGATCCATTGCCCGGCAAGCGTAGAGAATAATCTACTAAATGTAAAAGACACAATTTGGCTCACCGGCCGTGAGAATGTTTTCAGTAACTGATTATCGAGTCACTAAGTACTTATAAGTACTGTACTTGCCTTTCGACTTTCCCCTTGTCTTTCACCTCAACCCAGGCCGAATGGCAGACTTGCCGGCTGTGTCTGAACCTAACCCGACCTCTCAACAAGCATCCCCCCAGACCCAGCCTATTCGCATACATTTTCCAGACCGTTTCCTCACTGCTCGTACACATGGCGATTCCTCGAGGTCTTCCTCCATCAGCTTTCCCTCGCCTGCACATCCCATGCTACAGTCAAGGTCGGACAGCGGAGCTTCCATGGATCTGACCGAGGGCAGGCGGCATGTCCGCTCGTCGGGACCCGGTCCCATGGAGTCTGGCAGCACAATGTCCAAGAACACCTCCCCGCGGCATTATGGATCTCGCAAGAAGAAAAACCCCATCCAGAGCCAGGGCCCCATTCTCTCGCCACTGAAAGCTGACTCATTTATGTCTGACTTTGAACCGACTGCCTTCTCGGATGAATACGACCTTTGTGAGTTGTCCCTCACATCCTCGGTACAGCCTCTAAACTGGTGGGCGGCATCACGACAGCTCACGAGGGCAAGTAAACACAGTCTGGTACATACGTTCCCTGAACGGCTTTGACCCATCCAGATCCAAAGATATTGCAAGACGTTCAGCGTGCCCTCCACCTTCAGTCACGGAGACGCGGACGCATGTTGCAACAAGTGCGACCTACCCCCGAGGAAGTGCCATCTGCAGCTGATATACCCACGAACATGAGTACACCATATGCATCTATGTCCACAGTTCCACCCGCCCCCCATTCGTCTCAACAGATGCAAGGGGGTATAGCATCCGAGGTGGACTTTAGCCCATCGACCCGATCTGTACCCAACCATCCTGTCCCACTCTCCTCCAACGGCGGAGCAACATTAGACTGGACAGGTCTCCAGTCTGAAGACGAGAAATCGGATAAGCGCTGGTCAATTTCGAGAGGCAAACGGACGACCAAAGAGAGAATGCTGCCATCTACTAAGGCAATTGTTGAAAAACAAGAGGCGTTGTTTGCAGGTTTGTCGCTTGAATATTTGAGATCGACGCGCTCCAATCTTTTACGGTCATAGACAAGATTTCGAGGATCAGAGCTGAGGCATCGGCGCCGACAGTTCGCAAGGCGGCCATTGTCGGCGAACAACTGGAACGACGGTACAATATCCTGTATGCCTCTATAGCAAGCGAAGGTCCTGTGAGCCTTGTACAAGTAGCTCGCTGGCATGCTGGCTTGGGAACGGAGACGCAGGCATGGCTCGAGAGTGCTGAGCCCCTGACATGGTTGAAGCACCTACTTGACCGACATGGAAGACGGCGATCACAATGGCACGTGTCTGCGCTCGTCATAGAAGAGTACATCAAATTTAGGAAAGGTATTACTTCCTGTACGCCTGCGCCAGAATCACCAGCGGCGTCGTCTTCACTCGAGACCCCCTCGCCCCAGAAACGTCTCAGATCCGTAGCAGGACAAGTCTCTGCTCTTCCATTGGATCCTTCGAATGCCCTCAGTCGAGTTCGTTCCTCCGATGGCAATATATCTTTTGGTCCTGTCGTTGCAAACTCCCATGACTCTCTCAATAGTCCACAAACCTACGATGAAGGGAAAGCGCGAGGATGGCGACATTCTATGCCCCCTTTTTTTGATTCAGCTAGTGTTATCAGTACCTCCTCGCCGTACCGTCATCGCAATTCTTCTGGTGGATTGTCGCCGACAAGTAGTCGTCTCAACTTTCCTGAAATTATCCATCGTTTTCGTCGGCACCCCGCGGAAAGTGAGGAAGGTTCCACATCGCCATTTGGCTCGCAGTCTGAGGACCAGAACGATTCCGCCTTAAGTAGACCTCGCCGAAAAACTAAGCGGAAGGGTCTATCTCATCCAGCCGAGTTACAATCGCTGCAGGGAGTAGCTGTGGAGATGAATATGTCAAACGATACACCTGACATGTATGCCGTTACTCCTCTTCTGGCTGATTCTACTGCTACCCCGGCTCTCCCGAGTCACCCCAACCTTGACATCGCCTCACTTGCGGAATTGAACCACCCAGACACCACCCTTCTTCAGCGTACACCACTCCACCGCAGGCGATCGTACCGTAGCACTTCCTTACCCACTGTATCAGCCATCCGCGCAATGTTGCCGGAGTCCAAGGAAGAGCCTGACGAGGAAAATGGAGTCGAAAAGGAGTATGAACTAAAGTTGAGGTATGCGCTTATGAGTTTTCTAATAACCATTCCCTCACTCCACCTAGGACACTGGAGGAATTAAGGAATCACAACCACAAGCTCCGTCATCGAATGCAGCGAATTGCAGTCGATGTCCGGGAGTATGAGCTTGTTTGTTCTAACGTGATGTCCGCATTAGGTATTGCGTATCGTAGTCTCCCAATGGAGTTACTCGATGCTTTCAATCACGATCCCTCAGCCGTGACCAGTGGAACCCGTAGGCGCCACGGATGGAGAATAGTCGAAGATATACATGCGCGGGTGCTTCGCCAACGCGAGATTGTCACAAGTTTCCTTTCGGGAGTGAAGATTGGCGCTAATGCGATTCCTATAACGGAAAACGTCTTGGACAAGTCGATTTCCACTCTCATGGAGAAGCTGCAAGCACTTGAGAATGAGCAAGAACCCCTGCAGGAGCAAGCTAACGAAGTCTCACGAATGTTGACGGAGGTCAGAGCATCCCATATGACTGTCAAAGAAGAGTACAACGACGCTCTATCTTACACATCCGTTGTGTATTCAGAGGTCCATCTCTATTTTTCCCCTTGCATTCGTCACGTTTACTATGTGAAATTTCAGTTTTCGCGTATCGTTGCATTGGAAGAAAGCTATAGGGATCAGTATCAACAAATCTGGGAACTTGCCATGGATGCTTTGACCTTCATCCTTGATAGGATCGCCCCATTCTGGAGAAGCTACGGCAAAATCATAGGGGAAGATATGCAGGATTTTGTAATCATTCCCTGGTATCGAAATGAGTTTACTGGAGAATCCAAGCGTTACGCGGTACAATCAGTCCCCCGTCGTTCTCTCCGTCATTGGATTGCACTTTTCTGCCTCGGTGCCCTCACCTTCTTTATTACATTCTTACAGGGACGGGCCGCCGTTACATTGACATGGCATCATCGACTTCTATGGATCGACAATCAAGCATTACGCTGGACAGTGATACCTTTCTTCTGGGTGGTGATACTCATTCAGTGGCTTGCTCTTATGTTCGAGGTTTGCATTGTTTTGCTGCACATTGCCGTCGTTGCGTGGTGGTTGGGATGGTTTATTGGCATATGCACATGAACATTAATTAGATTATCACTTGCCATATCCTACGTATAATATTTTCACCTATATTCAAGAAAGTAATCGTTTTGTTGGGCTCTCCTTTTCAGGATACTTTTGTTAATTGAGATTGCGAGGGTTGGGGTGGGGGGTCCATGGGTACTGGAGGCTGGACACTATCATCGTGCATAGACAATCCGCCGGGAACGGACACCTCGTCAACTTGGGAGGTTCCCCTAACTCGCCCCTTTTCCACGCATGGTCGGCAGTATCCTGGATATGCAGTCAGTTTGATAGCCAAGTATCATAGGGTCCTTCGCTCACTCCCTCCCATAATCAGTGGTACATTTGCCTGGCCACAAGCAAAACAGGCAATCTTCGGAGGCGGAACCTGATTCTTGGGCTGTGCCTGCCGCTTACGCTTCACCGCTAGGGAACCTGGAGGATCTTGTGCGGATTTACGTGGTGCGGACCTCCGTTTTGGTCTTCCACTTTCCGTTGAAGGCTTGATTGGCTTCATAGCATATGACGGCAGGGCAGCCTACGACAATTATATCAATACCCTTCGCAATGTCACATTTGCATGCATACATTCTGGATTTGGGTGAGTTGCGAACCTTCAGGGAGTCGGTACGCCAAAAAATTATGTTGAGGCGGTTCCTGCGACGGTGAAAGGATAAGGAAAACGAGAGCAATAAAAAATAAATTTGGCCACAATTTCCATAAGAATCTTGCGATTTTCTTCCATCTTTTCCTTGGAGCCTACCCAGCGCGAAAAGGTGTCACAGATATATGAATTTGCCATCTTGAAATGAAATTCAACGACCTGCTTGGAAGGTGACTCCGCTGGAGCACTGGTTTCAGATCCAGAGGGATCTTGCGGTGGCATCATGCTAGAGAACGGAACGATTGCGGAGACTGTGAGGTCACCGATCGAACTAGGATCTCTGGGTGTGGTGACAAACTGGTACGTGGCGGGTCCGCGAGGAAATATCCAGCGATCTGAGGAGGCTTCTCGGAACTCTATCACCACGTCAAAGTCCTTGACGGCTGTTTGGTATTGTTGCGGTGCTATAGATGTTGTAGGGGGGGTACTCCACGAGTTGGCTCCCGCTGCGCTTGGTTGTGAGGTAGTGGGGATAGCCATTGCCGGAGAACTCGCGAGTGACTGGATGAGTAGACCAAGAGTCTTCAGTTGATCCGGAGTTGCTCGCCCGGAAGCAGCTAGCTGTAGCTGATTTGCAAGGGTCGGATTTGACATCGCTGCAGCATTAACCTGAGTGATCAGATCGGGGGGAACGGTTAAGGTAGAAGATAAAGACGACAATAGTGCACTAGATTCCCCGGCAGATGCAGACGAAGGGGATAATAAAGTCTGTGTCTGAGCTGCTTGTGACTGTAGATTTCCTGGCGCTGACTGGTACACAAAGGTTGTTGGTTGGGAAACGGCCACGGGGAACGGGCGATAGTGGACCTCGAATACCGTTGTATCCATAAAGAGGTGGGGGCCAATTTGGAGTGTGCATCTGCCGCGGTTATAGATCGTGTGTGGGGGTGGCACGTCGGGTTGTTTCCCTCCCCTTCCACGACTCGAAAACTTCGGAAACATTGCACGAAGCCATTTATCCCTCGCTGCGATGATGATGGTGAGCGATGATCATGCTCTAGCGACTGGTTCCTCTAACATTGTTTCAGTGATTGCAAAATTACAAAGCTAAGCAAGGTCAGGCGGAGTCATAGATCGATAAACGGCTGCTTACCTTTCCGCGGGTGACTTGAGATCTGAGTGTTCGCTCTCACTCTCGTCGACCTCCCAGTCCGGAACGTCACCAACGGGCAGTTTCAGTGCTTGAGTGCGTATCATAAGGTGCTTGTTTGGCTTTGTTAGGGAACACCTCTTGGATTAAGTCGATAGCGTTTTCCTGAGTATCCTCCTGATCCATCGCTTGTAGACATGAGCACGCGCGTTCGTGAGTCTTTCTAGCTTGCCGTTTAGCTGTACCATCAAATTATACGACATGACACATAGAGAAAGGGAGCACCATATTCCGTCCGGTTACCAAGGTGCGGCCCCGCGCCCCCGAGAACACTTCAAGACACCCTTCGGTAATGCAGGACAATCGCGCTTCGCATCTCTCGCCCGACATGCACAAGACGCCGCATTTAATTCCTTCCAGCGACGTTCCCGCCGTCGTTGCCTCCCCGCAATCTGTAGCTTTTCCCCCGGATAGGAGCGTTGATCATACTCCTGCAGTTACTGCGAATACTGCCAAGCAGGGCGTTCCGATTGTTATATCTTCTTCACGAATCACTCCACTTGCACAAGCAGCTGGATCTCAACATTCGCTTTGTGCCGAGGAAACTACCGTGTCCGCGGGTCCTTCCCGTATTGACGCTCCGATCGCCGAACAAACTCTTCAACATCAAACCATAAAGAGACCACGATCTGAGTCGTTAGCTACGGCTTCTTCCAAAAAACCAAGAAAAACGCGACGGCCTGCGACTCCAGCTCTTGACGAGGACGCAGATCCTGGGGAGGATTTGGACCCGACGTCTATCACAATGGCTGCCTTATGCGAAGACACTGGCAAGGGCCGCATAAGCAGTAAAGCTGCCCAAATTCTCGATAATCACTTTGCCTGGAAAAAATCCAACAAAGAGAAAAGGGTGAAGATGCGGATGTTGATGGAGGCAAAAAAATATGGGAGAAATGAGGACGGTGACACTACGCAGGTGAGGGTTCCGGAAGGTGAAACAGAACGGACCCCAGTCCCCGATGCGACGTCTGGGCTGCCGTCTATGCAACCAGTTTCTGGGCATCTCTTGGCTGTTGAGGATACCTCCGGGCAAGGCTTCGACTATTCCCAAAACGTTTCCACCAGTCGATACAGTGTGCAAGTCCGAATCGGACCGAACGGGGAGACTGTCGTCGATGAAGATTCTTTGTTTGTTGATCGTCATGCTGAAGAAGACACTACGGGGTACACCCATGTCGAGGAGTCTGAGGTCACAAAGTTCGTCAACTCCGCTACATACTCCAAGCGCTTTCGCGGATCGCGTTGGAGTGCAGAAGAAACCGGGCTATTCTACGATGTAAGCTGGTCCCGTGTAGCTACCTATGCTTAAATTGATCCCTTTTGAGGCTCTGTCACAGTTCGGCGAGAATTATGAGCTCATTTCATACGTACTACCCGGCCGGGATCGTAAAGCGTGTAAAAACAAATTTAAGTCCGAAGACAGGAAAAATCCTCAACGGATAAATTATTGTTTGAATAACCGCAAACCATATGGTTCGTATCCCCTTTTCAAGATCACCTGTCTTTCTATTTACGTCCAAACTCAGACATGCAAACCCTCTCCCGTATGACCGGGAAGGACTTCAGTGGCCCTACTCCAGAGATACGAGCCCCAGCAGCCATGTTGCTGGTAGAGCCGCGAAAAAATCCGGAAACTAACCGACCTCCGGTTCCAGGACAGACCATGGGTTTATCGCCGGCTACAGCTGAGCATGTCGAGGAGGTGGTTGGGGACATTTCTAGTTTTTCTCCGGAGTGACAATATCGATCTTTTTGCAAAAAAGATGACCTTCATTCTGATTTACTGATCTCAAATTTTCGCACTTAAGCCGGGATAGCTCAGCTGGGAGAGCAACAGACTGAAGACATAGCCATTTTCTGGAGGTCCCGTGTTCAATCCACGGTCCTGGCATTTGTTTTTTGTGCCTGGGGATGGCACCTCGATATGACATTCTAGGGGATCGATTATGTCCAGTGCTGGCACCGGAGCCTTCTCCGTCGCCTCGGAGGCATGTCATCGCAAGTGGGTCAATTATAGTGGGGCATGCCCTCAGCTCTCCACAAACTGTAAATTTATCCTCGTAAGCACTTGTTGTTTCAGGTAAGCGGATCGGATCACTATCTACGGACCAAAACCTGAGCCAGCATGGGCTTCGTGAAGCCCTGCGGAAGCAGTGGACACCTCACGTGACACGTGCACCGGTCCTATTTCAACGCAGTACGGTCCCCCCATCCCAATAAAAATGGCCCCGCGTCGTCCCACTGTGCCAGAAGAGAGCGTGTCTCCTAGCCGGCCATCGAGCCCTCCAGTGATGGACGACATCGAGGAGGCAAGTCATCAAAGCCCCGACTCCATCGCCATTGACTGGACAATGACTTTTGTAGACACCTTTCTTTGACAGTGTAGACGAACTTCAACAACAGGTACAATCATGATCCCCCTAAGCTTTTGCAATTCTGATCTTGCCAGGGCATAAACGTACAAGATATTCTCAAACTCAAGGCAAATGTCCCTGTCGTTCTATCTAATGTGTCTCACGCGTTTCTTAGAGCGCCGCAATTCACACTGTGTCGGGAGTTGTGATGACAACACGTCGGCAGCTCCTCAAGATCAAGGTTAGCAACCCCTGAGCCTTGCAAGAATTTTATCTTCATTATCAACGCGTCGTAGGGCATGTCGGAGGCAAAAGTCGAAAAAATCAAGGTACCAGGGTATATGCGTTCTAGAATGCCCGATTTCATTGCCCCTCCCCACAGGAAGCCGCACAGAAACTTGCGGTAACCAAATTGTCTCGGATGCGACACAGGGGTTCATTCAAGCTATACAGGGCTCTTCGTTCGCAACCGGGATTGAGCTTCAGGATCGTCGGAGGCGCGTCCTCGCGATTAGCACCGGCAGTAAATCCGTAGATGCTATCCTCGGAGGTAAGAAGTCCGTTCTCCCTCCAAAAAAATGAAGTTCAAGCCTTCAAGCAGGCGGGATCATGTCCCAATCAATAACGGAAGGTAAGCATCTTGATCGTCGTTGATTCCAGTGAGACAATACTCGGAAAAGTATATGGCGAGTTTCGCACAGGAAAGACACAGATGGCGCAAACAATGTGCGTCGTGGCACAGCTTCCCCCCGAACTAGGAGGTGCTTCAGGGAAGGTGGGTCTCCTGCTCAGAATAACACCTTTCCACTCCAATTAACTCGACTAGGTAGCATACATTGACACTGAAGGCATGTGAGCGTGGTTCTTTTTACGGCGTCAAGCTTACATAGCACCCCAAGGCACCTTTCGTCCTGATCGCATCCGGTCGATTGCGGATCGTTTCGGCGTCGACGGAACCATGGCATTGGAGAATATTCTCTACGGTATGGAGAGGCACTACCCACCTGACTACTGCTCATGATCCACTTGAAGCACGAGCATTCAATAGTGAACACCAGGTTATAGCCCCCTATTTTACCGTCTCCGAGCGCTCATACTACATCTACAGATGGAGCTGATCAGCGAGTGCTCCCTTCGTTTTGCTGAGGACAAGGACTTCCGGCTCCTAGTATGTCAACCACTCGGATGCGGCACTGCGTCTGACTTTTGATAGATTGTCGACTCCATTATGGCTCTTTTTAGGGTTGACTACTCCGGAAGAGGGGAGCTGAGCGAAAGACAACAAAAGGTGCGCGTACACTCAAATACGTCACCCCCGGAAGTACACCAATTCATGAATACTGTAGCTCGCTCAGGTAATATTTACAATTGTTGAAGTACCCGAGGATCGCCGTAATTACTGTTGCAGATGCTCTCCAAGCTCACGAAGCTAGCCGAAGAGTATAATGTCAGTGGTCTGATCTCTTTTGCATTGATTCTTCGATTAACCCTCGAATAGCTCGCCGTGCTTATCACAAATCAAGTCCAATGTACTGCCTTGAGCCTTTATTTTCTTTCATTTTGCTGTTATCTAATAACTACTAGCTGACCCGGGAGCAACCATGACTTTTGTGGCCGGTGGTGCTCTAAAGCCAATCGGAGGGCACATCCTTTCACATTCTTCGGCGACTCGTATATTCCTGCGGAAGGGTACGTTCATTTAGAAGCATGGAAATAGGATGAAACTCATGTGCTGTTTTTTCAATGTAGGACGCGCAGAAGAGCGCGTAGCTAAATTGGTTGATAGCCCTGATCGCCCTGAAAGCGAGGCTTCCTATAAGCTTGATGAAGGCGGCTGGACCGATGTTTGAAAACCTTGCCTTTTCGCGGGCCGCTACATCTCATTCCTTAACGCCAACTGCCCCTTTTGACCTTGATCCATATGCTAGACTTCGACCGTCACGACAAAGGTGCTCCCGCAATCACATATATGAATTGGTCTGGGCTTCGCTTTCGTTTTGTCAACCCCCAAATACATCAATGCACACGTACTCTTGACGATCCAACCTAGCTGTTTTGACTTTGACACACGGCAGCGTAAGTCTTCGGTGGTAAATGCCACTCAAACTGAGCATGAGCTGGGCGATCTCATCGTCTGGATGGCCACGACGTTGCATCGTTTGCCTGGATATTTGTTGTCGTGCCTCGCTCTTTTCAAAGAGCAACCGCGACGGTACTCCTACAACGCGTTTTCGCAGAATATCACCTGAAAGGGTGTGTCGCCCGAAACGTGAAGACTGAGTGAATATAAGTTGAAGTTGAGATGCGAGATTTCCTTATGAAATACATCAGAACTTAGGGGCTTATGGGCAAACATAAAGGCTAACAAATCCTTGATTGGACCAATGTAGTGACCCATGGCAATGAATCTCAGCTCGACGGGCAGGGCACTCTAAGCTCTAGTCCACGTATTTCTCGTTGGGAAAACTCCCAAATGCTTGTCGCATTCCCAAAACCAATTTACATCCCAGGTTCAGTGGTGTTGGCCAAAAGGTAATATGACGGCTGAGGGAATGAGGGAATGTGTCCTCCAGGACGTGAGAAGATAACAGGTAATTACGCGCGTTCCATGGTATGCGCGCCGGCTAGTCAAACTTCCATACTCTGTGCTGGGAGTCGGATCCTACCACAGAGCCGAGGTGTGTAAAGACAAATGCTTTTTCGTTCTCTACGCCTTAGAAAAAGGCGTGATCCTGAAATAGCGCGCTCACCAAAGCTAACTACTT
>JBBPMH010000554.1:0-22480 GCA_038090235.1 Pulveroboletus ravenelii
GAATGACGTAGTGTGACGTAGCGATGACGCAATGCTGACCAAAGCATGATGTCACAGGGGAATGACCTAGACCAGGAACGGAACGAGGTATAGATAAGACAAAGGGGAAAGATAAGATAAGATATGGAATTGAATAGATAGGGGTATAAGGCAGAATCACTGTCGTGACATTGATGTTGTCAGGGTAGCCCATGAACAGGGCATGGCGAGAGTGAGGGCTGAACTTAGTCTGGAGCTCCATGGGCATATGAACCCAGCATGGTGACCCAAAGATGTGGAGGTGAGACAAGTCTGGTTTACAACCGTTGACCAGCTCGAAAGGCATGAGACCCTGAGGGAGAGAAGCAGACTCTGTGCAGTTCCAAGGGTAGGCGGCAGTGAGGACAGCCTCCCCCCATAGATTAGGCAAGAGCCACGCAGTCTCAAGCATGGCCAGAGCCCAACCTTGGAGTGTGTGGATGACATATTCAGTCTTTCCATTCTGTTGATAGGCATAGGGGGAAGACAACTGGTGTGCAATCCCAGCCTCCTGGAGAGACTGGGCAAATGCCGCACTCAGAAACTCACCACCATTATCAGAATGGAAAACTTTGACGTGACGCTCCATGTGGTTCTCCCAAAGGGCTTTCACAGCCTTCCATGCATTGAGAGCCTGGTCCTTGGATGTGAGTAGCTGGACATTAACGAGATGTGAATGATCATTGAGGAAGACGATGAAGTAGAGTTTGCTGTGAGGGGTGCATGTGGGAAACGGGCTGCATACATCCAAGTGAACCAGGTCCAACAGGAAGGGAGCACGAGCTGTGGAGGAAGGGGGGTGTGGCCTGCAAAAATGTTTGGCTATGATGCAGGCCTCACAATGACCCAGCAGCTTGTGTGACTCAACCGTGACGCCTGTGGCTGAATTAGGGAGGTGCAAGACAGAGTCCCCCCCGACATGCCCCATGCGTGCATGCCAAGTGTCCCATGTCACCGGTACCTTCATGAAGGCTCCAATCTTCGTGCCTGCCAACACTGATAACTTTCTGAACATCAAAGGTCGGGATTGCATCTCATCCATGGAGATAAAGCGGATGTTGAGGTAACACAAGTTCCCCAACAGAGGTAAGGACCTGAGGACTTCCCCTTTGTGCAAGAGGCGGCAACAAGGACCAAGGTTGGGATATGTGTGAAAATCGCAATTCCAGCCCTTCTGCAACATGCGCCCTACAGAGAGTAAGTTGAGAGTGGCGTCAGGCACATGAAGACAGTTGCGCAGGGTGACTCTGAAGGTATCCCCTCCAAGGATAAGCTCAATAACACAAGTTCCCCGGCCTGTTGTAACAAGTTCGCCGTGGTTAGCAGTTCGAACTGGAGGGTGGTCCTCGGGTGTGAAGCTTAGAAAGTGCACTCATTCACGAATGAGATGGGAGGTGGTCCCAGAATCAAGAATGGTGAGGAGAGACGATGCCTCCTTGGAGGCACAGGCAACTTCAGAAGGAGCAATGGCTGTGCATGAGAGATCACATCAATGAGTTTGCTCAGATGAAGAGGGGTTCGCTACCGGGAGTATCGCCATGGCTACCTGATCTGTCTTCCCATCGGCTTTCCCATCCTTGATCCTCCCGTGGATCCATGCTGGGGCCTTGTCTTCTATTCCACCCCCTGGCCAGTAGCAGTGTGGCTTGTCATGGGTGTCGGCACACGTTTTTCCAACATAGCACTTGTTTGTACAGTGAATTCCAGAGGGGTTATTCTTGTGAATCTGGATTCCGGTGGTTGGGTTGACCCGTCCACTGCCCTTTTCACCAATGACTGCCACATTTGCATATTCAGAGCCAGGTCCCTGAAGAGCACGATGTCCCACAATAGCGTTGGCCTTTTCAGTGAGCAGCTTGGCGGCATCCTCAAATGTGAATGGAGTTGCAGGAGTGGTACCTGGGGGTGGCAAGACCACAGTGGGCAAGAGTGCTGTGGGGGTCATGGTTGACTGAGACTGGGAAAGTCTGTTCATGGTGAGTTCACAGAAGATTTCCCACTCGATGCCCTCTGGAAGACTGGAAAGGAGATCAAACACAGACTCCTCCGTGGTGTAGGTTACACTCATTTGGACAAAGTGGCAGCATGTGTCCTCGAAAACCCCTATGTAGTGGGTCACGTCATCAGCATCTTTGAGTTTCTCGGAGTGAATCCTCCTTCACAGCTTGTACTGAGACATCAGGTCATTGCAAGCATAGTGCGAAGCGAGATGATCCCACTGCTGACATGCAGTCTGGGATTCGCTAAGCAGGGTTGCCACAATTGAGGAGATCTTCCAATCTATTAAAGCTTTGGCCTGAGCATCTTTCACCAGCCAGTCTAAGATCTGTTCCTTCTTGGTGGTCGAAATGGCCATTGGGTCCGATGGAATGGGTAAAGGTGAAGTGAAGTCTGTGAGATTCGCTGGGTCTGAGCCAGAACTGCAATGTGACCACAGGCGCTCGCCTTGGAACATGAGTGTCATTTGTCGCTGCCATTGTAAGTAATTCTCGGCACCCATTTACTCACATATATGATCAAATTTTCCCATTGTTGGTGGTATTGTGGCGATAGAGGAGCGTTTTTAAGGATTGCTGAATGTGGGCTGCTAAGTCTTGTTGGGTTTGAGCTCTGCTGGGTCAGAGCTCGGGGCTCATAACCTATATGAGCTATCCAGCGATAGGCTCAGCGATCGTTACATCGGGTGATAGAGTGCTATAATTACCTATCCAGTGATGGGCTGGATAGCGAGGACAAACTTAACTAAACATAACAGATCTATGCATGATAACGTACCTCAGCGATCGTCACATCAGGTGATAGAGCACTGAGGAAGAGAGGAGAAAGGTGCGACAAGACTATAAGTACCATATTCTGAGCTTATGTAAAGTGTATGTGTCTGTGCAGAATCTATGTATGTGGATGGGCTGTATGCATGACTAGTGACAAGGTGATAACTATAGGTAATAAGTATAATGGGATCAACAAGGCAGTTAGGCTATAAAGCCATATTAGGCTGTGGATGGGGCTGTGAGGCTGTAGAACATGCATTTGAGCTATAGGATGTGTGGTTGGGCTGTGAAGGACATAATTGAACTGCAAATGGGTCAGTGGAGCTGCAAACAGGGCAGTGGTGCTGAAAATGACCTGGTTGGGCTGCAGACAGAACGGTTGGGCTACAGATAGAGCAGTTGGGTTACAGATGGTAAGTGGGCTGCAAACAGGGTGCTGATGGTGTAAATGACCTGATTGAGCTGCAAATGACCCACTGGTGGGGCTGAAAAAGGGTCAGTGGGGCTGCAGACAGGGTGGTGGGGCTGCAAATGACCTGATGTGGTTACAAATGGTGCAGTTGGGGTGCAAGAATGGTGATTGGGGTACAAACAAGTTGGTGGGGCTGAAACTAACCCAATTTGCTTGCAGACAGAGTGGTTGGGCTTCAGATGATCTGGTTGGGCTTCAGACAGACAGAGGGGCACCAAACAACCTGGTGTGGTTGCAAGTGGCACAGTTGAGCAAGAAGGGCAGTTGGGCTGGGGATGGTGTGGTTGGGCTGCAGGAAGCGCAGTTGAGCTGCAAACAGTGTGGCTGGAAACAGGCACAGTGGGAAGGGCAACAAGGGGTGGTGGGCACAAGGTGGTTGTGGGGCATAATGGCAGGGCAGCAACAAGTGCACTGGTGATGGGTAGCTAGGCGCTGTTATAATTTACCTACATTTTTCCTCTCTCTCTGTCTTCACCTCTGACCCCTTTGCCTTATTGTTACCCTTCATTCTGCTTACTCATATGGACTTAGTCTCCTCATCTAATTCTCTCATATTGGACTTGTAATTTCTTGCTTACTCATCACTCTCCTTCTGCCATTCACTGTCTTACTCATATACTTCCTCAGCATTATATATCTCTTGTTTCCACTTGTCTTGTTACATTTGGCTTTCCTTTTGTATATAAACCAGCCTTGCAGGTACAGCTGTCCTTAGCTTAGACCTACTCAGCAATCTACCTTGTTTTCCTCCTTGTGTCTTTGCTCTATACTTGAGTGAGCACTTCACTCAAACCCTTGCCCCCTTGTCCTCTGCCAACTGTTTGTTAGGCAGACCCCTTGTCCTCTTGCCAGCTGTCTGCCAGATGAACCCTTGACCCTATCAGGTAACCCTTGACCCTGCCAATTGCAGGCTATGTCTCTCATCCTTATTTCATTGTAGCCATTTGCTGACAGCTCCCCTTATCCTCAATCCTTAGCCGAGTCCACACTTGACCCTTTGGGATCAAGTGTAACAGGCACTAGATGGTGGTGTGTGCAAGCATGCATGGTACTGAGCAACATGGATGTCAATGAGGTGGCTGTGGGGTGCAAGCACATGTGAGGAGCACTGCAGAAAAAGTGAATCAAGAATTTGCCACAGACCCATGAGTCATTGGAGATTTTACACTCATCATAATGGCCAGGTGCTGGTCCTCAATTCATTGAATTTATAACTCTTTTTTACATTTCTCAATTCCATTTATCATAAAGATCATGTAACAACAGTATATATATATACTTTAGCTCTGATTACATTTGTATCTTTTATATACTTCACAAGAAAACATTTTTGGAAACAAACAGCATCACTTGAAACTCCAGCCAAATCACCTGAAGATGAATCCATGTGGTAAATGAATGAAACCTCAAGAGTAGAGCTTAAGAGGGGGGAATGCAGTTGGTTAAGTCAAGACATCAAGTTCAATGGTGATGAGGCAGATATGTAGGGGTTAGCAGACCACGCTGAGAGGGTGTCAAGAAATCTATAGAACATGTTAGAATGATCACGCAAATGGCTGGAAAGGAAAACTCACTAAAGAGGACCTACAGCAAGCCAGATGAGCCAGGTGGTGATTACCATATCAACCCAATCAGACATCCCAGAGGTGAGAGAAATGGCAGCTCTGACAAAATGAGTATGCCATGTTGACATATAGAGCCAGAACACCATAATGGCAAGCTGAGCAAGCAGGTGCCATAGGTACTGTTATGTTTCACTCTTGTTTCACTTGTTTCCACTTTGTTTCCACCCTTTGTCATCGAACATTAGTCTCCTCATCTGATTCTCTCATATTGGGCTTGTAGCTCCATACTTAGTCACTCCATTCCTTTTGCCATTCGTCAGTTGACTCATATGCTTAGCAACCGATGTTTCCTTACGATTGTCTTTGTCTTGTTATGTTTTCTCTTAAAAGCACTATATAAACTTGCTCGTAGGTCTACTTGTACCCTAACTTAGACCTACTCGGCAATCTAGTTGCTTCTTTGTGTCTTTGCTCCACACTTGACCAAGCACTTTGCTCTTACCCTCGTCTCCTCACTAGCTAGAGTGGCTAGGCGAGATCCTCAACTGCTGAAACTATCATCGGCTAGTTGTTGGACGAACTCTTGACCCTGCAAACTCGCAGGCAACATCCCTTGTCCTCAAACTGTTGAAGCAGCCTGCTGACAACGCCTCTCGTCCTCGATCCTTAGCCGAGTCCACACTTTGACCCTTCGGGATCAAGCATAACAGGTACTGCAGGTGTGGGTGTAACAGCTTGAGATCAGGTAATTTGGGTTGCAGCAACCCTTCATGCAGCATCTGCATAATACCTGGCCATCTGTGAAAGTGAAATATGTTGGAAACTTAGTGTAGGCAACAGTTGCCATTTCCAAAACAATTGTCAGTGCTTCACTCTGCTGTTAAGGGCTCCAATTGGCTGTGATATGAGTAAGATGGATGTTAGAGTTGACCACTATAGGATTGAGCCAGTGAATGTCTCAAAAGATGGAATGACAGTGCCAAGTACAGGCATGCTTTCCAATGACAAGTTGGTAGTATCCATGTGAGATGTCAAAGAAGAATGAGGCACTCACTTTGAGGACAAGTTCCATATCTTGCAGTATAAGCCACTGCATCTTGTCCAGTTTGGAGTCAGCAATGTCATGTTGGCAAGTTGAGAAAGTGGTCAATGGCCTAGAACACACACATTAATACATATTGTAAAGCAAAACAGACAGATAAATGCACCAGTTTTATTTGCCACAGATAGTTGATTATCAAGTAAGTAGAGTCCCATCAGGTTTTGATGTCACACAGAAGCTCCAGTTCAGCCATGTCAACAAGTTCTCCATTCATATCAAGCCAGAGTTGCATTGCATTGCCATTAGTGATCATCAACTTGAAGGCTTCCCAGCGAAGGCCAGATGCATGCATATAGCAAACAACATTCTGATTGAACCTAATTGGATCCCCTTGGAGTGCATCAATGTAGTGTTTCTTGTTAATCTCCTTGTCATAGGTATTAACCCATGCTTTCTTGACAATCAGAGCAAAGTCTGCTGTTTTGTATTTTTCCATGACACATCCCAAACATATGTTAAGCATATGAGGCAGCTAATCAGATGGCATGCCTGAATGAATGACATTAGTGAATAGCAGGATGTGTTTCATCTTGAAGCTTGATGGTTCAAATGTTCACCTCTGATGCTCACTGCCAGGTGACCTCAACCCACAGACCCAGGGCTCTCTTTAGAAAGTGCTTGACCTTGATGGCCAACTCAAGATAAAAAGGTGCCCAGCAAGCATTCAGATCTCAACACCAGATCCACTTGTTACAAGACATATCCACTTACTCAAAGCCATCTGAATAAGGAAATGAGATTTGGGGGACCATTGTTATTTCCTTTTTTGATCATCCACTCCCTTGCCTATGTAATGCACAGATGTCAGTTGAGACAGGAACTATGGAACATGTGCCTGAAGACCCACCAGACGTCACAGATGGCCACAGCACAAGGGTGTTCAATGAGCCCTGACAGACCAGCCTCTAACTTGACTCAACACACTCACATCATTGTTATTGTCATTCTTTCAATGTCTGGTGGGTTCCTGCAACCTGTGGGAGTTGCTTGGTGTAACAGTTTTGCCACCCAGGTCACTGGTGGCTCACTATAGAGGCTTCTAGGTGAGTACTGGGGCTTCTGGTCATCTGACCATACTGACATGTTTGACAGCTTCTTCGGCTCATCCACAATGCATCTGGATGGCATCAATGCATCCACTTCATCTGCCAGATTGAATAGGTGATCTGGAATACCTATTGGTGAGTGTCCTGCACCCCTTACTGACCATTCATCCATTTGATCCAATGCATTGTGCAGCATCTTCAGCACTTTCCTAGCACTCTCAATGCATCCAGACCATCTCCAACACATGTCCATTTCGACTCCCATGACATCCAGCTTGTCTGGATCATTTCTAGGTGAGTCTTCCTTGTCCATATGTCTTGGCCATTCATGCAGTTTCATTGACATGTTCATTGCCCTTTCTAGATGTTTTCTACTGTTGTCAATGTCTCTGAACACCTCTGACATGTTTACTGTATTGCTGGTGGGCCTGATATCACAGCTCACATATGGTACCCACTCCCCATTGAGCTCAGCTCTCAGGGTTTTGTCCTGTTGGTTCATGAGTCCATCTGATGGTTTGGGTGGTTGTGGTGATATAGTCAACTTGTTGAGTGAGTTTTCATGTTGTTCAGGTCACTGATGACCTTGTTTAGTTGACAAACATGTTGTTGATCAAAAAATGTGTCACATGAAGCTCTGAATTAGGAATTATGGCAAATCAGACCTTGAACACTGCCCTTTGGATTACTTACATAGTTTGAATATATAAATTGCTGGCCAATCACAATTTGTGATTAACACTGTCTACTGAGATGAGAAATTGTTTGCGTCATCCACTATAAACTGCATAAATGTGCTGGCACCTGGTCAGAAAGTGCTGACTTCATTGATGAAAACCTTGCTTGACCTGTTGAGCTTACAAGTGATCAATTTATTGTACACTGGTAACAAGACTACTTGACTGAAGAAGCTAAGCATCATATACAACACATCCAGCATATCTGATTGGCCCAATTTGAGTTCAATATGGTCTGGTAAGTGGTGAGTTAGTTTACTGATGCTGGCCTTTCTAGGTTATGGCTTGAGCTTTCTGGCATGTTGACACAGCAGGTTCAGGTGCTCACAAGTAGGACATCTATGACAGCTAGGAGATGATATAGATGGCCTAGGTGTGTCAACTGTCCTGCATTTGCATGATCTATGCTAACCTGGTTTATCTCCATTTAGCCAGCAACTTCATTTTGAGTTGTTTTGGCTCACAGCATGTGCTGCTAGTTGCACCATCAACTCAGCACTCTTTCCCATCATATTTACTGCTGATTCCATCATCATAGTAATCACAATTGCCTCTGCTATCACTGGCTCACTCAGCTTGCCATTATGGCATCCTGGCTCTATATGTCAACATGTCACGCTCATTTTGTCAGCACTGCCATTCCTCTCACCTCTGGAATGTTTTGGGTCACTGTGGTAATTGTCACATGGCTCATCTGGCTTGCTGTGGGCCTTCTTTAGTGAGTTTTCCTAACCCACCTGCTCCAGCCATTTGCATGATTGTTCTGACACATTACAATAGATTCCTCAGCATGGTCTACCATTCTCAGCATGGTCTGCTAATCTAGACATACCCACCTCATCACTGTCAAGTCTAATGTCTCAGCTTAACCAACTACTTCTCTCCCTTTCAAGCTTAACTGTTGAGGTTTTATTCAATTGCTGCATGGATTCATCATCAGGTGATTCAGATGGAATGGTGAGTGGTGCATTCTTACCATCCATTGGGGTGTGCTGGTTGCTTTTATTCAGCTGCAACTTTCAATTGTGCATGTGATGTCTCCTGCCACTTTGCATATTCAGCATTTTCAGCATTGCTGTTCAGGTCTGGGAGCTTGTGAGGTATGTCCGACATGTTTACTGACATCATACATAGGTGGGTAGCTCAGAATGAGCTGTGTTGTGTGGCTTGGCAAGAGGGGTTGTATCATTATTTGACATGCTTACCTTGTCCATGGCCTTTTCAACTTTGCCACAGCTCACCCTCTCTGTGTTGTCAGGGCTCTGTGTGCTCATCTGGATGATGATTGTTGTCACCCATCGGGTCCCCAGGGTTTCTCAACACTCCTGGTTCCCTCCCATTGATCTGTGGTGGTACTGGTTTGTATGAGCTGTGCATTGTGGCTACAAGGCTTGTGTTGCAAGTCATTTGGTCTATAATATAACAATGTATGAATGCAAGAGGGTGATGAATGGAAAGCTGTGTTTCATACCAACAGAGGTCTCTTTGAACCTCTTGTGATGTTTTTTGGTTTGACAAACTCCCCTGCAACCTTTCAAATGATGATGAATTCGCTATTCAAAGAACTCATTGATTGGGGAGTCATAGTCATTTACATTGATGACATCATGATCTTCACTAAAACATTGGAGGAACATCAAAAAGTGGTGAGAGAGGTGCTTGCTATCCTTCAAAGAGAACATCTTTTCCTTTGGCATGACAAGTGTGATTTCAAAGTACAGGAAACCAAGTTCCTGGGTCTAATCATGTCTCAAGAAAAAGTCAAAATGGAGCCAAAAAAGGTTCAGGCTGTCATGGATTGGCCCATTCCCAAAACTCAAAAGAAATTAAGAGGATTTTTGGGATTCCTAAACTTCTACCATCATTTCATCAAAAATTTTGCTCAAATTGCTTGCCCTCTCAATGCTCTTACATCAGACAAATGCTGTAGAGCACCAAGTGCCTCTATGTTGATATCTGGTGTTTTCCCCATGCCCTAGCTGGTCTACCTGTTATCTGTCCATCCATTCTCACCAGTCTGGGACTGGTATTAGCTTTGTCTGCTTCTGTTTTAGGCCAGATCTTAGTCTGATTTGACAATCTGGTCCAGATCATAGTCTGGATTGACAGTCCAGTCCGGTTTTATTCCGGATCGACCCCCAACAAGCCCAGTTCCTTTTGGACTCTTGATTTCTTATTTAGAACATGTCCCTCTTACCATTAGTCAGTCCAGGAACATGTTCCGGACTATAAAAGCCTTGTATTAGGTTTTGAAATGGACTTTCCAACTTTTGCATCTTTCCACCTTTCATTGTCCATCATCATTCCAGAGAGTGACCCAGTCATTCCCCAGGTCCACCTAGGAGCTCCTTGTCCTCTTACCATGTGGCACCACACGAGGACCCTGAAAAATTTCAGTTGACAAAGAGCACTTACTAACCCACACAACACCCTTCCCATAGAAGACTTTCACCTCAGAATAATCCCAGCCAACCCAGGATGTCCCCCAGACCTCCTAAGCCTCCCATCCCTCCAGGCAATAGTCAACCACCTTGCAACAACACCCCAACAATCTGAACTAGATCCTCTACTAATGCCGCTCTGCTAACCAGAACCAAATTAGCATTGCAACCCTACAACGTTACCAATGCCAAATCCAGACAAGATTACCTAAACTTGAAGGTCCTAGTCCCGACAGGAGAACCTCTCACAACAGATCAACTGTCGCTCATGCTCCTTCATATTACTTAACTCCCTGGAGTTCCCCACCCTGCTATAGAAGCAATAAGAGCCATATCCTTCCTGATAATGGAAGAAGTAGCAACCAATTTGTCTGACTTCATAGCTCAACAGGTAGTGATCGCAATTGCCCCATGTATCAGCGAACTCCAATCAATCACTGCAGACATAAAATAACAAATGCAAATACTTAATCAAACTGCCTGGCGTGACCAGCCAAACCTGACCCATCTAATGGACACCCTCAAGAATACCCAGCAAAACATCGCTACGTTAATGGACAAATTCACCCAGCCAACCCAGCCAACCCAAACTCGACCTGCCCATCAGCCCATATACACAGAAATCACAAAACAACCAAATCATGACGATACAAAAATCCAGGCAGTGATCAAGTGTATGGAGACCCACTCCTGTCAAATACTAATTGAGCCTAAGCCAGACCACAATATCATCTCACCTACTGACACAAGCCTTACAATAGCAGACCACTTCACCACCACAATCACTGCCATTCAAAAAGAGAATGATCTGCCGATCAGCATCAAGTCTACAACCCTCCTATGAAACAGCTCCCTGCTAATTGAAGTCTCCACCTCTCAAGTGGTGGAATGGATGAGAACCAAGACAAACCAAACCCGCATCTTTGAAGAATTGAATCTGCAGGTGACAATCAAACAGCAGTTATTTGCCATCATAACCCCATTCTTCCCAATCACCCTTGACCCAGCTGACATGGAAATCCACAGGCAAATCGAACAGGAGAATAGACTCCCACCCAAAGCAATAGAAGAAGGATGCTGGGTCAAGTCTCTATACAAACGCAATGAAAACTAATGTGTCGCCCACGCTATGTTTCTCCTAAATGACCTGTTCCAAGCAGATGTGCTAATCCATGACAGCTTATTCCTCCACAGACAAAAATACTTCCTGAAGAAGGACAAATGCGAACCCACACGCTGTCTGAAATGTCAAAACTGGGGCCACATAGCAAACAAATGTGATGTACCAACAGCTATGTATATGTGCCCTGTGCAGAGGTGAGCACCACAAAAGCTCATGCCCAACTCCAGATCAACACTACTGCACCCACTGTGACACCGACTCCTACCCCACCAACAGCCGAACGTGCCCCGAATTCAAATGCCATTGTGACCTGTTCGATAATCAATATCCAGACAACTTAATGCCTTACTTTCCCACAGATGAAACTTGGACCATGGTAATGCACCTGCCCAAACGAACCCAGCGCCCCTATGCCCCGCCACACCCCCCCACCCTGCCGAAACCACATCCCTCCCTCCCACAGTGACCGGTCCTACACCAAGCTACCCTCGACTTCCCGCAGGCATCAGCAAAGCAAATCCCAATGTAACATGAACAAAACAGAGACCAACACCAACGAGCCCCTCCATCTGCCCAAGGCACTCATCGTCACTCACATGCCCCATCTAGACAACCCCCATCTCTGGATCCAACATTTCACTTACCTCCCTCATTGCCAGACAGCAACCTGTCCCTCTATGAAGATAACTCGAATCATAGTTGGGACTAAATGAGATACACCCACCAAATTCAGCATATGGCAACAAAACATAAACACCTCCTTGCTCATGCTTCACTCTCTCTTCAACAGCCCGGAACTTGCCAAATGGAATGTACTGACCCTGCAAGAGCTGCATTTCAACAAAGTAGGCAACACCCTTAACCCATGCAACTACTACACAGTATACCTGTCCACATGCTACACAGACGAACGAACCTGTCATTGAGTGGTAACCCACATTTCTAAACAGATCAGTACTAACAACTGGAAGCAGATACCCATCCCATCCCAAGACATAATAATTGTCCAATTCAGCAGAAGCTTCAGCAACTGCACACTAATTAACATATATAACGACAACTGATCCAATGACGTGATCCATCTACTATACCAATACCTCCAAACCAACATTTGTATGCTTATCCCACACGACAATGATCACCTCATATGCCTTGGCAACTTCAACAGACACCATCCACTATGGGAAAGCGAAAGAAATAGCCACCTGCTAACTCCTACCTACATCAACCACGCGACACTGCTAATAGACCTCATTGCAGACTACTCGTTATTTATGCCGCTACCAAAAGACACTCCCACCCTTCAAGCCTCTAACTCCAAGAACTGGACACAAATCAACAACATCTTCTGTACTGACCACATGGTGAGCTGCTTCAACCTATGCACCACAGCCCCAGACCAAAGAGGACCCGCAACTGACCATGTTCCAATCTTATTGGTAATCGAACTCGACCTACCCGAACCAACCACCACTGCATAACATAATTATTGCGAAGTCAACTGGAAGAAATTCAACTCAACATTACAAACTAAGCTCTCGCACCTCACTCCAGACTCCCCACTGACAACAAACGCTGCTTTTCAGACATATGTGAAAGAGCTCACCCAAGCCATCACCAACACCGTTGCAAAGCATATACCAGTCTCCCACCCCTTGGCCCACTCAAAACAGTGGTGGACAAGGGAACTCACTGACATGAGAAGAGAACTGCATAAGGTAACTGGCAAAGCCTATTAACTGTGCAACCAGCCAGACCACCTTATACACTGGGAACACCGAAGTGCATGCAACAAATACTCCACCACCATAAAGACCACCAAACAACAAGACTGGCAAGACTGGCTTGAAAACATTAATGGTGACGAAATCTGGATAGCTAACAAATACATCTCCACTCTAGCAGGCAAATCATCCAACACAAGGATCCCCACCCTACATCAGCAAGCCCAGGGCCTCGAGGTGACTACAAATGAACAAAAAAGCATGATACTCACAATGACTTTCTTTCTGCCTCCTCCACCCAACGAGCCCAACCCCCAGCCATTCATTCCGCCCACTCTAGTACCGCTACCATCGCTGATCATGCCAGATGCCCTAATGCAAGCTATCTCCAAACTCAGCCCCTATAAAGCCCCAGGCCTGGATGGCATTTGCAACATTGTCTTCAAACAATGCGCTAAGTCCCTTACCCCCCACCTCCTCACTCTATTCCAAGCCACCATTGACCTAGACACCTTTTATGAATCTTGGAAGGAATTCATCACAGTCGTACTCCAAAAGCCAAACAAACCCGACTACACCAACCCCAAAGCATATTGCCCCATTGTGCTACTTAACACCACATATAAACTCTTGTCCTTGATAATAGCTAACCAACTAACCCATCTTATAGAAGCCCATCAACTACTACCATCAATCCACTTTGGAGGACGACCAGGCCGCTCCACCACAGATTCACTCCACCTTCTAGAAGCCACCATAAAACAAGCATGGCACAGCCACCAGGTAGTATCTGTCCTGTTCCTTGACATAGAAGGTGCCTTCCTGAACACAGTAACCAGCAAACTAATTCACAACATGTGCAAAAGACGCATTCCTGAAATAATTACCACCTTCGTCCAAAGAGCACTACAAAATCGCCGAACCAAGCTTAAATTCAACAGTTATCTCTCTGAGAACTGGCTACCCATCAACAATGGCATAGGTCAAGGCAACCCTCTATTTATGATTCTATACATTATCTATAACACTGACCTACTTGACATCCTAAAGGGCCACGAGCGACAAGAACAAGCGCAAGCATTCATAGACAATACAATACTACTAACGATAGGTAAAACATTCGATGAAACCCACTCCAGGCTAAAAGACATGATGGAGTGGCCCAGTGGCAGCATCAACTGGGCGACAAGCCATAACTCCAAATTTGAACCAACTAAGTTCGTGTTAATGGACTTTAATCCCCTAACCAGCACCTACAGACCCACCCTCCAACTATGTAATTCCATGCTACAACCCACCCCGCAACACAAGTTCCTAGGCATAATCATTGACCAAACATTAAAATGGAATGCACAAATCTCAAATGCAATTGCCAAAGGAACCATGTATACTCTCCAACTAAAATGACTCTTGAACTCAACACATGGTCTTTCAATCCTGTTAATACAGAGACTCTACCTAGTGGTCACATTGCCAAAAATGCTGTACACAATCAACATTTGGTTCCATCCAATCTACACCACAAACTCAGATATAACCACCAACAGATCAAAAGGTGTAGCAAGCAAACTTGAATCAGTACAAAGATTAGCGCTACTGACGATCACAGAAGCCATGAGGACAACAGCTACTGACATCTTAGAAATTCAAGCCAACGTGTGGCCCATCAAACACCATATCCAAAATATATGCCACCAGGCTGCAACTCACCTCACCTCGCACCCAAAGACCCACCCTATACACCCATATCTCAAGTGCGCAGCAAACCACTTCATCAAAAGGCATCACTCCACCTTAAATTACCTCTGCCATGCATATAACATCCACCCGGAGCGAACTGAAATGTTCCACCACAGCCTCACCCCCCCTACTACCCAGCCAACATACCACTACCAAATTGAATCAAGCAAGGAACATGCTCTAGCAGACCACCAAACCACTCCCATGCACCACTGTACTAACATCTACAGCAACAGCTCAGGATTCAAGCAAGGCACAGGTACAGCAGCAGTCATCTACAATCCAGGACAGCCACCGGCCACCCTCTGCTACTATCTCGGGCCACTCACACAACACACAGTTTACAAAGCTAAAGTGGTAGGACTCACCCTTGCAGCCAAACTCCTTCTCTCCTGTCCACACCCCATCCCACCAATTCACATCTACGTAGATAATCAAGCAGCAATACAATCTAGTGAGTGACCCACATCCAAACCAGGACACTACATTATGAAAAAATTATGCAGATTACTCAAAAAAGCGTGCACTAAACATAATCTAACCTTTAATGACATAGTAGTTAAATGGCTACCAGGCCACAAAGGTATACCAGGCAATGAAAAAGCAGACAAGGAAGCCAGAAAAGTGGCCACACACCCCAACCTCAACAGCGACACCAACAATCTACCAGCATACCTGCACTGCCAACCACTGCTATCTAGTACCACTGTGCTAAAACAAGTACAACAAGCAGAATCCAAAAAATGATGGGCATCCCAATGGATGAATTCATGCTGGTACACCAAAGCCCTCCGGCTAGGTATGGGCTCCCCCAGCCTGGCCTTTCTAAAACTAGTATCATCACTCACTAAGAGACAAGCAACACTGATTATCTGGTTACAGATGGACCATGTACCACTAAATAACCACCTACATCGCATTAAAAAAGTAGAATCACCATTCTGTAACCACTGCCAACAAGATTGAATTGTAGAATCCATCCAACACTACCTTACAGAGTGCCCCCACTATGCAAGAGAAAGACAACCAATCTGGAACACATTGGGTCTAATGGTGGACAATGTACCATACCTACTCTCTCAACCCGAAATAATACTGCTCATCCTCAAATTCATAAATGCAATAGGACGCTTCCGCCCAAAAACGAGAAACACCCTACAACCCTAAGCCAAAAAGTCTTGCATGCACCCAAATCATGCCACTAATCTGAGTTATATAGATCTCTGCCTACAAGGGAATGAGCATGCCTCAAAGTGGATCAGTCGATTAGTAGAGAGGATAGGGATAATAAAGACAGTCGCAAGTCACCAAGGCCCATGCTTGCAAACACACAACTGCAAATCCTCCTGAATATCATACATACTCTCAACTTAATCCAAACCCCCTTCTCCCATACATATGGCAGTCTCACAAGGGACCGTGTACTTGACCACTCAACAACAATGTACTCCTATTTAGAACAAAGGCTGCATATTCCAGATATATAAGTCCTACATAGAGTTACCTACTCCAACATGGACTATAATGGACTCAAAAATAAAAAATAAAAAATAAAAAAGGCCCACCTAGCCATTGGGAACACCACCATTCACAGTCCAGAGCCTCCCTTGGGTCGAGTCTACACTTGCCCCCTACTAGCCCTCCTGATCTCCCAGTCAGGATTGCTGTTCTTCAACACGACTTCATCTGGATAACAGAGTGCCAACTTGCCATGGACCAGCTGAAGACTACCCTCACCTCTGCCCCAGCATTAGCCATGCCCACAGACAATGCTCCCTTTCAGGTAGAAACAGATGGCTCAGGCATAGAAGTAGGTACCATTCTCACCCAGCTACATATGTACAAGACAGTATCTGGAACCCAGTCGCATTTATCTCTCGCTCTCTTAATGATGTAGAATGAAACTATCATGCAGCAGATTTGGAAATCCTTGCAGTAATGTTCACTCTTGATGAATGGCAACACTACCTGTTGGGAGCCCTACATCCATTCAAAATATTAGTGAATCACCAAAATCTGGAATTTTTTCATAAACCTCAGGATCTTTCATGACATCAAGCTCGTTGGAACCAAATTATTCAGGAATACAAATTTACCTTCTGCCATAAGTCAGGCAAGACCAATCCCACTGATCCTCTGTCCTGGAGGCCAGATTTTGAAAAGGGGGTAACTGCAGATAATAAACAACAAGTCTTGCTCCCAAAACACTACTTTGGACAAGAAACCCAATTACGCCCTTTCTTTTTCAACTCTCCCTTAGCAATTTGGTCAGTACAAACAAGTATCTCTACTCAAGTTGCTCAATATCAAACCAAGTTAGAGCAAAAAGCAAAAGAAGAGTTAGCAAAAGAGGGTTCAAAAAGAAGTCAAAAAGAAGGACTTGTCTACTGGGGAGATCTGTTATACATACCACCGGTTGAAGAACTCAAAGATCAGATAATACAGGAAAATCATGATCATCCAATCATGGGACATCCTGGAATATGATGAACCAAAGACCTAGTCATGACCAAATACTACTGGCCAGGCCTCTGGAACAATGTAGAACAATATGTACAAGGATATGACTGGTGTCAAAGGGTCAAAAACCAGACTAGCCTATCCCATACTCCGTTACAACCAAATGAAATCCCTTCCGCTCCTTGGGAAATCATATCAGTAGATATTATCAGATCCTTACCAGAGTCACAAGGAAAGAATGCCATCCTAACTGTAGTGAACCAATTTTCAAAGATGATTCATCTATTCCCAATATCATCCTCCATTACTACTAAAGGAGTTGCAATAGTCTTTCAAGATCATGTATTCAAGTTACACAGAACTCCAAAGAAAGTCATCTCTGACAGAGGACCTCAGTTCATGTTAAGATTCATGACAGACCTCTACAGCCTTCTGAAAATACAAGGAAATCCCTCTACAGCTTATCATCCCCAAACTGATGGGCAATTAGAGAGAATTAACAGTGAGGTAGAGATATATTTGCAACTCTATGTAAACCACAAATAAAAATTCTCCCCATTCCTTTTAAACTATGGACAACAACCTCAGATTGCCACAGACACTTGGAAAGGGGTACAAAATGAGGAAGCCACTGAGTTCATAACACGGATGAAAGAGGCACAAGAAAAGGTGAAAGGTGCTTTAGAAAGGGTTGCTTTTCAAATGAAGAAGAGCTATGACAAGCACTTCAGACCTGCTCCAAATTATCAAAAAGGAGATCTGGTCTTATTGGATGAAAAACATATCCACTCCAATCAACCCACAAAGAAGTTAGAAGAAAAAAAATATGGCCCATTTAAAGTGTTCAAAAAAGTAGGAGCAGTGGCATATGAACTGGAAATTCCAAAGAACTGGCAAGGAATACATCCTGTCTTCCATACCTCCCACCTTTGGCCATATTGAAAAGGCAAATTCCCCTCCCAAAAGGTGCTGCCTCCACCTCCACCAGTTGTCATGGAACAAAAAAAGGAGTATGAAGTTGAAGAAGTCTTAGATTCTAGAAAACGTTGAGGAAAAACTAAGTATCTAGTGCATTGGAAAGGTTATCCTTGTGAAGAATGAATGTGGGAACCAAAGGAATATCTGACTAATGCTTAGGATGTTTTATGAAAGTACCAACAGAAACACCCTCATTTTGTTCATTCCACAGATCTGGATATCTGTGACTGTGATATCTGTCTCTTCAAAGCACCTCTCTTCTACACACCTGACTTTAAGTCATACACCAAATCTCTCATCAAAATCCCCTCCTCATATTTCGAGATTCCTCCTGCTGATTCAGAGACTCAGTCATAAAAAGGGGGTAATGTCAGGATACTGTTTTCACTCTTCACTTTTCACCTTATCTCTTATCTCTCTTCACATGCACACTATCTAATTTCCACTTCTTCTCTTCCATTCTACCATTTCACAGAAGTCTTCTAATTAATCTCTGTTCTCTTTCACATAATCACCATATCAGGGTATAGGATAGTATATGGGTATATAAACCCCTCAGATGTATGTAGTACAGCATTCTTGGAATTCATTCACTTTCAGGTTCTTGAGCACTTCACTTAAGTTCATCCTCGATAGGGGTCTCTGTCACTACTGGATCATGAATTCAAGCAACACAGTTGTGATGCACTCATCATCTTGCTTGACCTGTTGACATCCCTTTGTTGATCACAAAAGCAGATCTTGGAAGATTGTCATCCCAAACTTCATATCTGGACAAATTGCACAAAGCACAAAGTCAATAGAATGGACATGGCAGCACATCTCATAGTTACTTTATGAGAACTCCAGGACAAGGTCATATCTCCCATTGTCAACTTCCTTCAGGCAATCCATCCATCTCGATTGCATATTCTGGTGGTGCCCCACTGAGTTCCATTTTACTGAGCTTGTTTGGGCATGCAACAAAGCAGTTATAGTGATGGTACCAGGCACAGTGGCCACCATCTTATATCAAACTTAGTATAGAAATGGGCACTCCTCAATTTGTTGACCAGCTCATTGATCAGGGGAAGAGGATATCAGTTGTGAATGGTAACTGCATTGAGTTTCCGATAGTCTTGTACTGGCTGTAAATGACCATCCTTTTTTTTGATAAAGAAGAAAGCTGATGCAAAGGGACTTTTAGAGGGTCGAATATGCCTGAACTTTAAGTTTTCCTCAAGGAATGCATCTAGCTCTTTTTGTTCTCCTGGCCCTAAGGGATATGTCTTACAATCTATGATGTGATCTCCTGGGAGAAGTTCTATTGCATGGTCCCATGGACGTCATGGAGGAAGCTTGTTAAATGATTCTTTAGCAAAGATATCTGTGAAGTTGTGAATATAGGATGGAGCTAATTCCTTGAAGGTTTTCTTGTCTTTCTGAATGAATTCCTTAGCTGCAATGTCAGTAGAGGTGTTCTGTATATAGAAGTCAACATCCAGTTGGAATAGTTGATCTCCATCTGAGTATTGGTACTCCTCTTCTTCTTCATCTTTCTCACAGTCAGCTAATGCTGGAAGATGATCATTTTTGCATCTGAATTCCAAGCATCCAGTGGTCCAATCTATAGATGGATTATGTAACTTTAACCAGTTGTGACTGAGGAAGATAGAGTTGGGGCCTAGGTTGGTTACTGCCAGAGCAATCTTCTTGGTATATTTCAGGACGTGGAGTTCAACAATTACAAATTTGGTGATTTCTCCACCCACATTTAGAGTTCTGTCAGCATTGTACACTTTGACAGGATGTGGTAGGGAGTGTGTGTTCAGTCCCTTTTCCTTTACATAGTCCTCATTGATAGAAGAACCTGTACATCCCAAGTTGATCAATGCCTTTCCTTCAAGTAACTCTCTGGAATCTTGTTTCAGAAAGACAGGTATTTCTAGAGAATTGCAGTATCATCATCTAGTAGACATCTTTTTAAAGTGTGGTTTTCTCTGGAGGTCTTGTAAAATCCACAGAAACTCTTCATCTGACATGGTTTTTAAATCTTTTACTAGACTTTCATCCACTTCTTGGACTCACTGGTCATGGACGAAGAAATGGACATGTTTTACCACTCAGTCTTTATTTCCCTTTATTTGTTGTTGAATCCACCTTAGCAACCAAGGATCAATGTCATTGTTCCACTGTTCCCTTCTATGGCTATGTATTTTAGTCAATCCAGAGCTACCAAATCCTTTTTGATCTCTCTCGGTTTGGTCTAAAGATTTGACCTCTTTGACTGGTGGAGTGGATATTTTTTCAAGAATTAGTTGTGCTATTCTTTCTTGAATTTTTACTTGGAAGGGAGTATCAGATTGATTGACCAGTAGTACTTTTACCTCCCCTCTATAATCACTGTCGATAACACCAGCTCTGATGGTTAACAAAGCTTTAACAGCCAACCCAGAATGGGGAGCAATGCAACTGTAATGTCCAGAGGGGATTGCCATGTGTAACTTAGTGGATACGAGGGCTTGACCTTGTACAGGAATGATAATAGACTCTGCTGCATACAGATCATATCCTGCCAAACCAGGAGATCCTCACTGAGGGAGTGGGACATCATCTCTTTTTACAGGGAGGGAGGATAGTTTAGTAAGAATTGTAATTGGGGTGGTCTTTTGTTCACATGGTTCATCAACAGTTAGAACATCAAATTTATTGTTTGATCCAGTCGACTATACATGTGAATCTTGTAAACTATTGTCTGACAAGGTAGAACAACCAGTATCTACTCGTCCATGCCAAAACCCTGCTCATCCTTCTCTATCACCTTCATTGCCTTAGCCAGCTCTGTAGCCAACTGGTAAAAGATCTTTGCACCTTTGAACTCAATGTAGTGCATTTGGGGTTTGGAAGAGGCATATGTGGTCTGCACAGGGCCACAGTTTGCCACAGCAGAAACATTTTCCTTCTACACAGGCCTTGTCGATATCCATTGGGATTTCTCAACTGCCAAACACTCCAACCTGTTTTTCTGGTGCAGGTTGTACATTGGAGAAACCCTTCAAAGTATCATCAGAGTTGCTTTTGGTGGGAGCAGCAGTAGTGGTTTGTTGTGAAGTACCAGTGGGATGAAAGAGGAACTGGTACTGTAGTTTCAAGGGCACAGAACTTGCCACTTTTCTTGCCCATCGAGCGGCCAAGAAAGCCTCTGCCCAATGCAGATGTTGCTCCCATTTCTCAATTGAGGTTGAGAGTGCTAGACCCAGGGACCCTTGCTCAGCAAATGCAATAACCTCCTTGCTAATCCCTTGCTGACAGATATGTACAAGGGTTTCATCAAACTCTGCATTGTGACCAAACCCGGCTTCAGCCATCAACTGATTCATTTGGACAAAAAAGTCCTTGACAGTATTTCTTCCCTGCTTCAAGGTCATCAGCTTTTCATAAGCTTCCTTGCTAGCAGTGACAGGTTTGAACTGCTTGTCCATTTCCACCATAAATTCTTCCCAGGTATGAGTTCCTAGGTATTGTTCAAAGTACAAGTCAGTGAATCTTCTTGCTGAATTTGAATCTTCTCCACCTATAAAGCTGAGGGCGATAACAATCTTTTGCATGTCTGATGGCATGTCACTGAAACCCAAGAAGTGGTTTCATAAACCTGTTGTCCAAGCCCAGTATTTGGCTTTTTCTCCCTTGTACACAAATGGTTTTGGGGTGAAGGATTTTCCCAAAATGGGACCAGTGGGATGTGATGGATTCCATAGTTGGAAGGCTGCTCGTCTAGGCTGAGCTCTGCCATCTTCTCCATCACTTCTATCACTGCTGCTACCTCCATCAGAGTCAAAGGGGTTGCCAAGTGGCTAGGCAGGAGCACATTGTTTTCCCTTATTCCTCTTTGGGAGACAAATATGAGAGAGTGGTGGTGGTGTGGACCCTAGTGAGTGTGGTGTATTCTTGCATTTACACTCATGGCCTGCTGCAATCCTAGGGACACTGAAAAGGGCTGGGGTTTTTGGTGCTTTAGAATAAGGGTGTAGGTGTTACACTTGATCCTGAAGGGTCAAACATTTACTTGGCTAAGGATGAGGATGAAGAGAAGTTGTCAGCAAACGGCTACAACAAGATGAGGATGAGGGATATAGCCTGCACAGAGCAGGGTCAAGGGTTTTCCCGATAGGGTCAAGGGTTCACCCAACAGATGGTTGTGTAGAATACTCAGTAAGTCACTTTATATTAGTGTAAGTGTACTGTACCTGTAGAATACTCAGTAAGTCACTAAGTAGTCTAAGGTAACTACTGGTGCGATGTAAGGTATGCTTATATAAGCTAA
>JBBPMH010000555.1:0-22446 GCA_038090235.1 Pulveroboletus ravenelii
TGGGGTCAAGATAAAATTACCAGTCACTCACAAACAGGTTATTACCTGAAATTAGCGAATGGAGTTTTCTTGTGGAATTCTCATTTACAAAAAACCACAGCACTCTCTTCTACAGAAGCTGAGTACATGGCCTTGAGTGATTGTACCCACCAGGCTGTATGGATCAAACAGATGTTTGAGGAATTAGGATATAATTTATCACCTATCCCCATTTGTGGTGACAATCAAGGATCTCTCTTCATAGCAGAGAATCCAGTCACTGAGAAGTGATCCAAACACATTCTCATCAAGTACCACTATGTATGCGATGCAGTCATGACTTTCAAACAAGTAGGACTATTTTATATCCCAGGAGATGACAATCCTGTGGATATGTTCACCAAGAACCTTGGACATGTCAAGTTTGAGAAGTTTAGGTCCCAACTTGGTTTGGAGTTCAGTAATCTCGCCTTTCCATGATTGAGCGAGAGACATGCTACTCTGTGTCTAAAGTTTACTATTGTATACAAGACAAGGGGGAGTGTTGAACGTAGATTACTGTATTTAGGAAGTAGTTCACACAACGCATGTCACTACATACAAACTCAGTTAACACCGGAGTTTGAATAGAGTCTTTACCTCGAACCACAACGTTCTAAGGCCTCGCCCCCACCAGGTATGTGTTGTACATAACCCCCTGCCATACTGTGTTGGCTTTCAACAAATATCTGCTGAATGAATATTGGACTCACCTGACCCCAGCCCAAGTAACGGCCTCCCGAGTAATGCTAGTAGGTCGAATGATTTCATGAGAAAATATCTGCTGAATGAATATTGGACTCACCTGACCCCTACTTGGTCAGCTTTTCTTTTTGTGCCTCCAAAGGCACTGGAGGCAAGCAGTCCATTTTTGGGCTTCTCTGTGACTGAAGGGTTTGCAATGGATTGTTTGCGAGCAGCTTCGATGCTTCCATGTGTTGCTGTCCTGCTTCTTTTGGAAGCACAGCTGATAGGTGCATGTTCACAATGAGGCTTATTCTTCCACACCATAGCCTCCATCAGAGGGTCTGGCAATGCACTTGCCTGATCCCCAGAGCCTTGGTTCACTTCGTTATTCACTGGATATTTTAGGGTGTAGTAAGGTGAGCTGTTTTTTATCTATTTAACTCTCTCATCTTACCCTCATTGTTATCAGCACAGTTAGATCCTATGGTACCATTACTCCCTTTGGGCTGGAAGGTAGCCAGTCTGTTCAACTTCCTTGGGATACACGCAATTGTGGAGGTAGGGTTACTAAACAATTGGGTTAGCCACACTGACTTATCTTGCAGCTCATTTTCAATTGTTGCCACATGATGGATATTGATCAGCTGGTGTTCTTGAGCTTGGATAGCAGCCTGCTCACAGATGGCTCACTCGCTTTGTACAGTCTGACTACTCTGTCGAGGGGCAGACTGGTCAGGAATTCCTGGATGACGATCCTGATTGCCAGGACATGTATTGATGAAGCAGGGTTGTGACATGAGTCAATGGGTGAGAGAGTCAATGGGTGAGAGGGTTAATGGGCAAGAGGGTTAAAAGTTAAGTTTCATCTCTCATGAAACTCTGCACTCTTTAAGCCACCATTTTTTTAGCTTTATAATTTTGTGCCGCAAGAATGCAGACATTTTCTTTGCTTCCATTGAGCTGTGCTTTTTTATCACCGACCCTTGGTGACCTACTCACGAAAATTTCCTGTCCATATCTCCGGGTCATCTGTACCAGCTGAGCCCCATATTTTTATCTGCAAAGTCCCCGGATGTGCAAAGACCTGTCATAGCCCTGGAGGGCTAAAAAAACATGCTTGAATTCACCGTGCAAGGGGCTGTGTAGCACCCTTCACCGAACCCATTGAAGTTCCTTTCACAGAGGTTGGTGATAATGATGCAAACAGTACGTTGAGCACTGTCCTAAGCCTATTTAAACCAACCTGTTGAGATTCCGCTTGCAGGGGTTGCTGGTAACTTTGTGAATGGTATGATGCATATTCTCTTGACTCTGTTTAGACCTGCCTGCGGATGGTGACATTGATAAAATAGACAACAATCAATTTCTCGCTGAACCAGAATTTGATGCAGTCGAGCGGGGAACACAGACACAGATATGGTGTCACCCTATCGTCGATGGTAGGTACTCCATTTACTATTTAAGTACAAGCTTAACTACTCATACAGGCATGCCATGTAACCATGAGGGGAACAACATCACACTTGATATACCTCCATTGCCCCGAGACCACCCCCCTGTCAGTGACTGGTCCCCTTTTGAGGGTCGTCCAGAATTTGAGCTTGTGGACTTTCTTTACTGTTGAGAACAGATGTCAGCAGGTAAAATTGATGATCTCTTATCCATCATAGCCGCCAAGTATGAGAATCATGAGCCACCCTTCATCTCACACAGGGATATGTATAGCGCCATTGACTCCATCAGTCATGGTGATGCACCTTGGCAATCCTTTTCTGTCAAGCACTCAGGACCTATACTGGATAACACCCCTGCTTGGATGACAGCTGAGTACGATGTATGGCATCGAAACCCACTCACACTACTTGAGAACCAGCTCACAAACCCTGATTTCAATGGTTCTATTGACTATGCACCGAAGATTGTCACAGACGAGCATGGTGAGCATCAAGTGGGCAACCTGATGTCAGGCCAATGGGCCTGGGACCAGTGTGTATGTACTAAACTACAAAGCGATATCTCAGACTAACACTGAAGTTCAATAGGAAATAATTGGTCAGAACTTAGAGTCTCATGGTGCCATGTTCACCCCAATAATTTTAGGCAGCGACAAGACCACGGTATCTGTTGGAACAGGTGATACAGAGTATTATCCGTTCTATATGTCACTTGGTAATCTACACAACAATGTACGCCGGGCGCATCGCAACTCCGTTGCACTGCTAGCATTTCTTGCTATACCTAAAAGTAGGTATTGCTTCACACTTGTTATTCATTAGAACTGGTCACATATGCCCTAGCACAGCTGATCAGGCCCACAAGAACAATTCTGACTTCCAGTTGTTCTGTCGTCAATTGTTCCATTCATCTATCACTGCTATCTTGCAACCCCTCTGGCCTGCAATGGTACAGCCCCACATGACAAGATGTGTGGACAACCATTTCCATCGTGTGATATACAGACTGGGACTATACATTGCCAATTACCTGGAACAAGCGTTGCTTGCATGTATTGTTCAGGGATGGTGTGCAAGATAAGCCTGATATCCTATAGAATTTACGATATAGTGCATTGAACCATCCCAGGTGTACTGCACTCCACGACAACCTAGACCAGGGAGGAGGTCCATGAGCTCGTGTACTTATAGAACAACTCCTACGGACATTGGACTTAAGAATGCTTTGGGACAACTACAGTATAGTAGGCAATGTAGTGGTATGTCGCACGTTCACATCTGATATTTGCATCTGACTAAAAACATTTTCATGAAGCCGTTTACCAATTACTTTCCTTGGGCAGATATTCACGAATTAATTGCCCCAGATCTATTACATCAAATTATCAAAGGCACATTTAAGGACCATCTAGTGACTTGGGTAGGCGACTATCTTATTCGGACGCATGGCGAGCGATGGGCAGTGGCAATCTTGGCTGACATTGATCACAGGTAAGTTATCTCTACATACTTTGAGACAGGTGTTAATATGGAACTAGAATTGCTGCCATTCCACTCTTTTCCTTGTTGTGTCGCTTCCCTGAGGGCCGTGGCTTCAAGCAATGGACTGGTGATGATTCCAAGGTGTTAATGAAGGTGAGTTAGGGAGTTTTAGGAGTTATTATATGGACTAACAGAACTTGGCACATGGTGCGCAGGTCTATCTTCCTGTGCTTGTCGGTTATGTACCCAATGCAATGGTGCATGCAATAGGCGCCTTTTTGGAATTTTGTTATCTTGTCCAATGCCCTGTTATCAATGAATCAGTGCTCCATGATATCGACGCTACTGTACAACGTTTCCATGCTGAGCGACAGGTTTTTATTGCAACAGGTGTACGCAATAACTTTTCATTGCCCCGCCAGCATGCAATGACACACTACAGCTCTCTGATCAAAATGTTTGGAGCGCCAAATGGACTGTGCTTGTCAATCACAGAGTCCAGGCATATCAAGGCCATCAAAGAACCCTGGCAGCAATCCAACCAGTATGAAGCACTGGGTCAGATGCTGGTGACAAACCAACGACTCGACAAGCTGGCAGCTGCCCAGCATGATTTCCAGCTAAGAGGCATGCTTCAAGGTCCTCTCTTGCCAGCTGGCATGGTACCTGATGAAACCAACAGCGAGGATGACGAGAAGGAAGTAGATAAAATTGCTTTGCATCCCACAAGTTTTGATGTGCAACTTGCCCGTCGACCTGGTGACGTTTTGCAAGGCCTGTTAACTTTGATAAGTTACTGACTTTTTACACAGTGCACAGGCTACCACAAGCGGCAACAGAACTAGCTGTGCACTTCGGGTTTAACGATCTGGTCTCTTGCATCTGCCGTTTTCTTTATGACCAACTTAACCCGCATGCTGAGCTACTTGGAGATCGAGTCGACCTTAACCAATGCCCCTCTTTCCAAGAACTCTTGAAGATTTATTACTCAGCTGCAGCCACCTACTATGCCCCAAGCGACCAGTCAGGCAAAGGTGGCATACACCGTGACATCATTCATTGCACTCCATCATGGCATGGGGGTCCTGCATGAATGGACATGGTATTTGTCAACAATGGAGGTAATAATGGTGATGGGCTTTGAGGTCTTCTGATTGCACGCGTTCAACTTCTTTTCGCTTTTTGTTACAGAGGTACACCATACCAGTGTGCACTAGTGGAATGGTACCTATGGACTTCAGACGAGCCAGATCAAATTACAGGGATGTGGGTTGTTTCCCCTGAAGAGGATCAACAGGGACATCGAATTCATGCAGTTATATCACTCAATACAATATTATGACCAGTGCATCTCATAGCTGTGTATGGGGAGCAAGCTTTACCAGTTGATTTTCATTTTGCAGACACGCTAGATGCCTTTCAGGCCTACTATGTAAATAAATACATTGATCATCATGCACATACTTTGGTGTTTTAGTCCACTTTTCTATCTACTTTATTGACTTTGTGTAGTGACCTTTCTTACCATCTTAAGAGAAACAGTTGAAATATAGGAAGTATCTTAAGTCCGAAAAAGTGCCCAAAAGTGTATTAAAGTGCAATGAGGTTGAAAAAGTATGAAAAAGTAATGGTACATTTTGCTGATGCAACAGGTACCACTTTTTTATCCACATCCATTGATTGCATCATACCTCATGTAATGGACATACTCCTTGCATGTCATCAGGTAACTGTAATTCCTTGTATCACAAGATGCTTCAGATGTACTCAGGTCTACTCCAATAAATTTTAGTATGTTTGAGACCAGTATCACACCATCAGAGACTTGACCTAAACCTTTGATTGGCACATGTACTTATATTGCATTTACTAAGACCTTCCAAGAGATGACACCTCGAATATGATAGACTTGTCAGACAGACATTTACATGACATTGTACAAGGTATCATATTCTGACACCAGACATATATGTATGCGTTGCGCGTGGTCACAGCTATGTCCCTTGCTTTTGTCAGACGGAGCATCCCATCAATATCAACAGTGTAATCTCACATTAGCATACCTTAACCTGTGGCAAACGCGAGCTCCCAACCAGACTTTATTCACCGGAGTTCTACGCGAGAATTGTGAGATCCTCTCACTATCAATACTTTTCTCACTGGCTCGCGTAATTATTTACTTCGTCCGGCGGTGGAGTGTTGCGCCAGCGTGGAGATAATCCCAAATATGGACAAGCCATGCTGCAGTGCCAGCGAGTACAACCAACGTGCAGGCACAACGCCTTGGAGATAGGTGTCATCAAGTAGATATAAAAGCTAGGCTACGAGACATGAACAAATTAAGCTTCCCTCCCACCACCTTCTTCGTGTGACCTCCTCTTCAGGATGCGTGACCTCTTCCAGAAAAATGAACGGATCCAAACAAGTGCTATCTCCACCGCTCTCTTCTCACTCTCTTCAAGCGCACGATGGGCTCCGCAAGTTCAAAGGTCGCTTCCCAGTGCACCAGACCAGCCGATCGTGCCAGCAAGTCCATCGACGAAAAGACCCCATTGAGAAACGTCCAGGACACAGATACATCTTTGCCAGTACCCAAGTCCGGCAACGGCTCTATCCAGCTCGCCAACATCGACACCTGGGAATCCACTGCAGCCGCCGATCCAAAGCTCCAGCTTGCCCGCACTATCTTGGTCCACAGCAACATAAAGACCACCCTGGTTTCCCGTGAAGCCCAGATTGCCATCCCCCATGTTTTTAACACCGAAGTCGAGTTCAAGACAGGGCCCGTCACCAACCAGAAGTCGAGCGGTCGGTGTTGGCTCTTTGCAACAACCAACGTTGTCAGGTACGAGGTCATGAAGAAGCTCAAGCTTCGCGACTTTCAGTACTCTCAAGTTGGCAAATGTTCCCTCTCCACATCCTTCGTGCGTTTCTGAGACTTAGTTTGATAGTCATACCTCTTCTTCTGGGACAAACTCAACAAAGCCAACTACTACCTTGAACTGTCAATCGAGAATTCTGACCTTCCCGTCGACGATCGGCTCGTCAACTTCCTTGCAGATGACCTCCTCAGTGACGGTGGTCAATGGGACATGGTCGTGAATATCCTCGAGGTCAGTACCTCCTGTTCTTCACTATTTCATCTCGTTGATCGGTGCTTTAGACTTATGGTCTCGTTCCTCAACCCGTATATCCCGAGTCCTTGCACTCTGGTGCTTCCAGCCCGCTCAATACCCTCTTGAAAGCCAGGCTCCGCGAGCACGCCCTCACCCTTCGAGCACTCTCCCTCACCCTCCGTGCCACCGCCACCTTGCCATCTGACCAAGTGCTAGCGGTCCTTCGCACAAAGAAAGAGCAACTCATGCAAGAAATCTACACGATCATGTCCGCGACGCTTGGTGTCCCACCAAGACCCGATATTCCGTTTACCTGGGAATATTACAATGAGGACGGTAAATATTCCAAGTGGGAGGGTACGCCTATTGAATTCTACCGGTCATTTACCACCAAATACCCGGTAGGTCGTTTACTTTATCTGTATGAAATGTGATGTTTACCACCTTCATTCAGCCCGCGGAATGCTTCTCCCTTATCAACGATCCCAGGAATGACTACAGCAAGCTCTACACGATCGATAAGCTTGGCAATATCTGGGGTGGCCGCCCTGTTCTTTGTGAGCACCACCTCTCATATACATATATATGCGAGTTCGAGCCGTTTCCCAGACACCAACACGTCGAGCCACGAACTGAAAGCCGCAGTCGTCCGGGCGATAAAGGCTGGCCAGCCAGTCTTCTTCGGGTGTGATGTTGGGCAGTTCTCGTCCTCGCTACATGACGTTGGCATCATGGACACGGCCTATCACCAGTACGAGGTCAGGTCCCGGCGCTTCGCGGTTGTGCTTGATACTGATTCTCGTGTGGCAACTTCAGCAAGCATTCAATATCTCGCTGTCATTGACCAAAGCCCAGCGCCTACAAACCAACGAGTCAGCCATGACGCACGCGATGGTGATATCTGGTGTACACATTGACGAGAAGACTGGGTGTCCGGTTCGTTTCAAGGTTGAAAACTCATGGGGTGATGACAGCGGCCACAAGGGCTTCATGGTCATGAGCGAGAAGTGGTTTGATGAGTACGTGTTTCGTGTCGCTTTGCCTCGAGTTTTCGCTGACGCGCCGCGACTACCCGTCCAGGTTCGTATACCAGGTCGTGGTGCACAAGTCGTTTGCACCGAAGGACCTTGTCAAGGTGTATGAGGCGGGTAATGCAATCGTCCTGCCAGCTTGGGATCCTATGGTATGCTGGTATCACTTGTATACTTTGAGCTTGCCAGACGCTAAATGGTTATTCTGCAGGGGGCATTGGCATGAGCACTCATGACTATGATATTATTACATATACGCATGCATTATGAACTGGGCGTCGTTCCCTTCCGGCATAAATATATCTGTCGTGTGCACTAGCTGTAATAATGAATGGGTTCGCTAATATCATATCTCGTGTTGTGACTTTGGAGATGATCCCCACAGAGTAGGTTGTCAGTCTTCGGCGAGGGGTCTGGCACTGGCCAACATCGCCGTGGCACCCAAAACACCCCGCAGTCGGTTGGAAAGGTGTTTTGGCTCAACTCGGGACGTTGCGGGATGCAAGTTCCGGCGGTAGAGCGTCAGACCGACCTGAGCCGTCCTGGTGGAGACCAACGACATCAGTCGTATTCGTAACCATCGCGGCAGGCTTTCTTTTCGCGGTGGTCACTTCCGAGTTCGATGCCATCAGGTTAGTTCCCCGGTTCGTCCAAGATGGCATATACATACTACGGACAGGTGGCAGTCTCACTGGGCGCTGTCCCTTCCCCTTCTTGGAGCATGCGGCGACCGCGCGGCCAACCAACTGTCGCATTGTGCATGTATTCAGACGCCTCCGGAGTTGCCCTGGGCGAAAATGTCCTGGACACAAAGCAGCCCACCCGTTGTTTGCGGGAACCGGTGCTGTGGCCCTGGCTACTCCTGAGGGCCTACAGTTGCCATCCAAACTTATCAAGATGGTGGTCGGTGCCTGGGCGCCCTTGGTCGGGGAAAAGGTGCGCCATCGCGATACTTATGGATAAGGTATGCCATCGTCACAACCAGGCTGCAGTTTGAATTGGAGATCATTTAGGTTTTGAAGTACTGCTCCACCGTCAGATACTTTTGGGGTCGCTCATTCGCACGAGTTCTTCATCCAAGCTAGAAACTGTGATAAAGTTGTTGGAACTAAGGGGGTTGGGAGGGAAGTCAGCGATGCGCTGGGCGCAGCCTGAATCACATCCAACATCCCCCCGTAGAGATGGATTATCAGGTGTGGCATTGCGAAAAAACTCACCGACCCAATAAGGATCGGTTCCAGATTCTCCGCGCAGAAGAGACGCACATAGCGGTATTGATTTCTTGATCCGACGCAAGCTGCTCGTGGCGTGGAGCATCTGCCAGTGAAACTGTACGATCATCTGAGCGCCGCACCTCGCTCGCAGGGCAGCATGTCCACTAGGTCATGACAGGTGCGTGTCACATCCTTGCGTCCCAATCTGCACGGATCATCACCCTTGGCCCAGGGTTCCTTGACGCCACCAAGGCTGTCTATTTTATTCTTTTCCAACGAGTTCCATTAAAAAGGAACGGGTGCTCGAGTTCGATGCTGATGATCCCTTTGACCTGTGTTCAAACAGTGAGGCCGAGTGCGATGAATGAGTCCAAATTAGCCATTATCGATCTGCATGCACACTCGACTTTTTACGGTGCATGAGGCCCCAAAGTCAACGTCAGGCTTCATGATCCCGCAACGGTTGCATCACTGTCTACGGAATATCCGATCAGGTTCCGAAACACGAGAAAACAAAAAAAGAACAAAGATGCCCATGTGTCCCATTTTTACTGAATGTGGACAGTATCTTGACGTCTTCGGGGCTACTCTAAACACATGTCCTGGTCATCTGAATGGACAGGCAATTGGCGGGAGAAGACCCTTTACTGTTGCGAGCCTGGTTCTCCAGGCTGTGTGTGCGATCGACCGGGTCTGCCCTCATCCCATCGGCGGTCATACTCGTAATACGGCGGATCCATCACAATTTTCATGTCAAGTGTCTTCGTGCCATTTTCTGTTCCTGTCGATGCCTATTGTTAGGCTTCATAGGTATTTGGACGGACTGCGAAAATGAGTGTGGTTAGTGTCATCATTATGTCAGTCAAACAGTGCAACACGTACACGCATCGCGCGGACCCCTGGACGGGTGAGTTTCCCTCGTTTCGTATGTTGGGGAAGCGTCGCAACAAGTCATTCACCCTCTATAGACCCGAATCGGGAGAAATGTCAATTTTAAGGAACGGTAATGGAATTCACGTTGGGTAACCCTTCAATTAGTATCATGCACGCACAGCGTTATGACTCTTCAAGTTCGTACCATCTGATCTTGTCTGTTGTCCGACTGACAAGACGGTGATTCCGCGCCAGACGAGAGATGTCACATCAGGCTGTTTCATGCTGTATATAGGAAGGGACGACACATCAGATGTGAACACGGGCAGACGTGCATCGCGTTGCATAGCAGACTGGGTTCGAATTGGAAACCTTGCGTGTTTCCCTGGCACGACGCCGCACAAAACGTTCAACACAAAAATCAAATGGGAGGGGGACGTTCCACTTCCAGCCTTCGCTGATTTTGTTTTAGAGTACACGGGGAGGTGTGAATGATCAGCGGAGCAGATTTGCGCAAGGGAGGGCTCTCTTAACAAGACATCGAGGGTGCTTCAGACAAATCAGGAAGAAGACCGATATGCAACGCAACGAGGCAGGTCCAAGCTCATCAATAAGGGAATTCGGACTCGTTTTGACAATGAGGGAGATATGGGATGTGTGGTACCCTTTCTCCCTGCGCTTTGGCGCTTCCCTTCGCATCTACACGAGTGTCGCGGCCGGGAACGGTGATCTTGGCAAATTTTAACCAAAAGCGCCAAAACAGCTTATCGATGAGGAAAGGAACCCCGTATAGAGTGTTCAGTACAGCGTGGTCGAAGCGCTAGAGACGAGTATGGTTTAACTCTTAATGATGCGGCCGAGAAGGCTTAGCCATTGGTCAGGGATCATTACGGAACTAATACTGAGGAAGGTGTCACCACGAACCTTGGCACAAACACCAATCGGAATTCGCCCACCTGTAAAGACGCTGGAGAGTCCGAACTACGCACGTGCGGCCTATGCAGTTCTTTGATCAAGGTATCCGTGGATACAGGGGTACTGGTACAAAATTATCCGGAAGCACCGGATCTGAGGGCGTAACTGTAGATGGAGGGTGACGGCGAGGTTTGAAGATCAGGACGACTATTAACCCGAAGATAATGAGCAGGAGGAGAAAAATAGTCTTGCGCCGACCAGTGTTTTTCTGATACCTATGCGATCGATTCAGTTCATCCGAGCGGGACGCGGGAGAGCCGGGATGAAAGTGGCACACCGAGTTGCGACATCTAGCTCCTTGACTGCTTCGGTAGCATGTACAGAAGTTTGCTCCATATTGTATTCAACGCTGTCTAGGAGAGTCCCTTGGTCGATCACGAGAATAGACAAGTCCTTAAAAAGCTCGGCCAAGGAAGCGATAGAATTGGCAATTTCCGTCAGCTCGCGGTCACGAAGTTGTACATCATGCATCTGGCCAATGTCTTGGATCTGTGCTTGCTGGAAGATGAGGTGGCGTTGGCATGCACGAGATGATGGGAATGTTGTATGCTCACTGCTGCCTGGACATCCTCATCGACTGCTGTCAAACCTTCTGAACCTTTGGGTGTGATCGTGCCCGAAGCAATAAGAAGGTCCTGGTTTTTGATGGCATGACCTTGAAGACCTGGTAGACATGAGAGATGGATCACACATGGGTAATTCTAGAGCACTCACGCTCCATGTACACGCGCTGCTTCTTCCGGAAGGATGAGCTGAGCTCCTGTGTCCTCGCTGCAAGTCCTCTCTGTACGTTTTTGGCTGCAAGAATCTCATGTTGATTCCTGTTAGACGGCGGAAAGGTATGGTCATGGTCTGAACCAATGTGCTGTATCAGAGAGTGACACCGCCGAAATTCCTAACAAAGTGTCAAGCGGGGGAGTATAGATGACGGGAGAGAGCCATGTACTCTTGTTATGTCGGCAGTGGCTGCCTCGATCTCCCTCTCTTCAGCACTCCGGTCCGCGAACCCGGGAAGAACGTGTTTTGCGTGTAGCCTTTCAAGGGCACCGACTTGGTCACGGTGGTGGGTATATGAGACGACGGATATCGGATGAGGAACGTACTTTTAACCTGAGCATTGGCAAGTATTTCCTCCACCTGGTCTGAGAGATCGACCCTGCGGTGCGCGTGCGTGAGAGATGGAAATGCCTGGCTAGACGGGACAGGAATACCACTTCGGGGGCAGCTGAGCGTCCAGCGCAAGGTGTCTCCGGGGGGAGGTTATGAGGTGCTCATGTTCATCGTTGGTTTGGTACGGGTCGTCGTAGGACGAGGGCGGGCGTGAAAAGCGAGAGGACCTTGTTCTCGAGTCACGATATGAGATGAACAAAAGGGTCCTCGAACGCGTTGTGGGTGAGGAAGACGACGCTGTGGTCGACATTCGGGGATTCGATGAGGCTAGGGAGGGTCATGGCGTATGTGTCATCGGGACTGTGACCCAAACACATGTCAACACCGGCCGGCCGGGCCAAGCACGGGGAAGGCAGGGAGGCGGGGGCGAGTCCACGGCGGGCGAGAGCGGGGCACGTTGGCCGGGTGGACGGGATTATTGGGCGGTGCTGTGGTGGACGAGTGAAGATCCGGAGTGAAGAGTGCGTGCGTGTGGTTTGAACGTGGGACATTCGGCCAACGATCCCTCACCTTCACCATCAGCTTTCTCTATTTTATATCGTCCGTCAAATCTCAGAACTCTATACGCACGTTACATCTCATTCTGGTCTACCCCCTGCGATTCTTATCGTATCTTGTCCGATCGTTTCTCTTATGGTCTTGTGACTGCGCCTACCTACCGTCCACCCGTCCACATTCCCTCGTTTTGCTCACTTCCCGTTTTTGTTGTACACGGAACACTCGTCTGCTGAGATATAAAGCCAACCGTCGCCGCGCTGTCATCCCCATCCCCGCTCCCCACACCACTGTCTATAACTGCACTGGTATGCCGTGCCAGCCATCTCTGCTACTATGACACTGACCTTGTGCAACAAGCCACTCATCATGTGTAATCTCGAAACGTGCATTCTCTCATTCGCCACGCTTTCCTCGGATGTCTAACCCCGCCTTGTTTGCTAGCGAAGGTACCAAGTACGGTTGCGGGGTAAGTCTCACGCTGTTTTCATTCCCTCAGCACACGGCCTACTCGCCATCCTTCGTGTAGCACTACATAGTGGTGAGTGCTGCTGTCTGTCAAGAAGGCGAACGAGAGCGTTTTGACCGTCGCCAAGACTCGCAAGGTCAGAAAAATTGATTGTGGTAGCCCGTACTGCATCCATTCCACTCGACATCCCCGGAACTGCTCCGACTGTCACTGCGAGAGGGTGCGTCGTCCCGTCAGCGCGGCAGCGACCTGCACTCACCATTTGCCAGTACTTTGGACCCGACTCGAAAGAGACGGTTACGTTCACGACTCCCGAGTACTGTGCCTCGTGCCAGTACTGGTTCAAGGGCGGCGCTCAACATCGACGATGAATCACCGGCCACACTAATACGCATCCGCATCTAATGAGATAGTAACTTAGAGCTGCTATTGCTGTTACGCATCTGTTGTACCATGTAAAAAAGTAGTCGGAACCATGACGTCACCACTTCACTGCTAGGCCGATGACCTCACTCTCAACGGCCCGGTAAGCAGTCCGGAACAGCACCCGTCGCCGCTGCTCTGCGCCGGTATCCATATCTCCATCCCACCGGGTTCGGGCCGCGTCCTCCGGGTGACACATGTCTACTTGCACTCCCAGTGCAACGCGGTCCGCGTAATCCAACTCATCTGAGCCTGTCCCCGGCGATGGCCAGTACGCCTCCTCAACCGCTTTCACCCATTCACGGCCCCCCCCTGACATCGAAACCCCGTCCCCACTCCCAACCCCGCGCAGCTGCCCTCCCCCGTTCACGCACCCTCCTGGGCACGCCATCACCTCCACGTATTCATACCGCTTATCGTCCCCGTGCTTCTTTGCCCCTGCCCTTGCCCCGACCATCCGTCCCGCCGCACCCCTTCCAACCTGGACCCCAGCCTCCTTTCCAACTCTCCTCACCACATTTTGTAGATTCCGGAACCCATAGCACTTTGCCCCCCTGAACACGACCTCGCCATTGCTCTGCTTCTGCAGCGTGTACTCTTCGTAGTCGGATGTGCGCACCGCTTTCACGCTCGAATACAGCGGTTCTGGGGAAGCATGTCTGACGGCGGACATGACGGAATGGAGGTAGGAACCTGAACTCGTACCCGGGTGAACCAACAGCTCCGGAATGTCTTCACGATTTTGCGCACTGTCCTCCCCAGGCACTGGGACAGACAGGTCCCAGCCTTTCTCGTCCATGAGTAGCGCAAGTTCCCCAGTCGTGATGACACAGTCCACGTCCCTCGTCGAATATACCTCGCTGTAAAAGTCCTGCCGTGATGCTTCGAGTTTTTTGTCATAGCAGGGCATCACAGTGACGTGGTATATCTGATCAGGTCTACACACCCGCCAAGTCGTCAAATGATCACTCCTGATGGATGCCAACACGCACTGTTTTCCCCAACGACTCGCTAACCACGACTTGACCAATGTCCCCATCACTTGCTGGGGACTCTTTGTCTGCGAGATGAAGGGTAGTATTTCCGAGTGCGTCTTTTCGGCATAGCATACCCATCCAGGGCATGCGCTCGCCAACATCGGGAGCTTACCGTCCCGTTTACGTTCCCAAAACTCCCGCGCATGCTCCTGCAGGGAGATATGTCGCGCAAAAGTCGTATCATAGACATGCTCAAAGCCTAGCACCTGCGTACAAAATGCCGCCACACGCCGCATGACCGGCCGCAGTCCGACAGGCCCACTTAAACCAGGCGGCAACGTCGCCGAAAACGATGCCAAACATTGAGGTGCAATTGACACCACTGGAATCTTGTGCGCCGATGAGCTCGTGGGTGGGTTTCCCTCGAGGAAGCTGAGCACCTCCCTGTGTGATTGCAGTGTAATCAGGATGGATTCCGCTGATGTGATGCAGCCACTTTGGAACAGGTGAGTTTCGGCAAGCGTTGCGCGAAATGGTGGATGACGTACCTGCACGCAAGGCAATCGTTGAGACTGACCTGTGCCTGCTGTAATTTGCGCTCCGACAATTCGGGTATGGTTGCGTCCTGTGCGAGAGGGGTGGACGACACTTCGTAGTAAGATCCGGACGAGTCGACACGGATTTCCGTCTAAAGGGGCATTTTCTATGAACGGGGAATGTAAAAAGGGAGGAAAAGTACGTACAGAAGCAGATCCTGCATCTTCCACGATCTCTGGGGCGTTGAATTGCTCGACTGGCTTGATGCACGCTTGTGAAGGCGTGATGAAGTCGTTGAGGTCCGTTAGTGTCTATTTGGGTAATGTGGGTTCCGGGGTGCACGCCATGGTTGACCAATCACCCACCAGAGCGCCGGAGAACGCCATCGACGTATGGACCAGAAACGATTACAGTAATGAAATAGGGATCCTGACGCTTGCTGATGCAGATGGCTGTTAGCGAGCGGGAACCGGATATGACCAACAAATTGGGAAGCAGTGCCACCAAAGAGTTGTAAGACAAGTCCATGGGCGACAACTGCTAACAATGTTTTCGCAAACCTCAAAACAAAGAGACGGAAATGCGACTGATGACGCGGAAGCCAGCCAGCCATTGCTCGATGAATCACACGAAGATCTTCCAAAAGGACACCTCAGGGATCTCCCACACCCTTTGTTCGCAGTCCCAGACGATGATGAAGAGTTCGAAGGTCAAGACGGTCGCTCCGTCACACCCCGTCGCGGGGAACACAGTGTCAGGTTCCAAGAAGAGGTCCAAGTCATAGGCCCACCGCTGAAGTCTACCATACAGAGTCGAGAAACCGGTGCGTGCTCAATAGAAATTTGCAACTCGTTTCAGGAACTCCGGTGCAGAGTATGAACTTGATTCGGATGATTTCGATGACACCTCCCTAGCCGATATCGGGCGTCAACAACAGAGAACCTCACGACCTTCGGGACCAGGGCATCGGGGACGGCGACCCCCGCCTTTACTTGTGGGCCTCGTGGACTCCTCGGCCGTTCGAAGGACTCCCGATATGACCATCCCAATGTACGAGTCCGGAGCCCAAGGCTCCTTTTCCGACCTCGATCTCAGCAATGTAGCCGCAAAACAGCACGCGGGTGGTGGGGTGCTCGACTCCGTCGCAAACATGGCCAATTCAATCCTCGGTGCCGGTAAGCCTTATTCTATGCGTTTTGTTGTATACTAACCAGTATGACAGGTATCATTGGTGTGAGCTTTCTCAAAGCAGTGGAATATCTCACTCATTTGGAACATAGGTCTGCCATATGCTGTCAGTCAAGCTGGCTTCTTCCTCGGAATAATCTTGTTGGTTGTTCTCTGCGGCGTCACGGATTGGACTATTCGTCTTGTTGTGATAAATGCCAAGCTCAGTGGCAGGAATTCCTACATTGAAATTATGAACAGCTGTTTTGGCGCGAGTGGTCGCGCTGCCGTATCACTTTTTCAATTTTCTTTTGCATTTGGCGGTAGGTGTGTTCCCCCGTGATGCTTATAACTGTCTAATTGGTATGGTCAAGGAATGTGTGCATTTGGCATCATCATTGGTCAGTCTTTCTCTCGTTCTTTTTTACACCTCTTAACGACTGCCCTCAGGGGATACAATACCTCATGTCATTCGTTCGCTCTTTCCAACGCTTTACAAGATACCCGTCGTGTCCATATTCACCAACCGACAATTCATCATAGCACTCTGCACTATTTGTGTATCATATCCGCTCTCCCTCTACCGTGATATTCACAAACTCTCTCGGGCATCTGGTTTGGCGCTCATCAGCATGTTCGTAATCGTCACTTCCGTTCTCATAAAGGCCCCACACGTGGATCCAGAACTAAAAGGAGACCCTTCAAAACGACTTACCTTTACCGGTCCGGGCGTGGTCCAGGCGATCGGTGTCATCAGTTTCGCCTTCGTATGTCACCATAACTCCCTCCTCATCTATGGTAGCCTGCGTACGCCGACGCTCGATCGTTTTACGCGCGTTACTCACATATCGACCGCGATCTCTCTCGTCGCATGTTGCGCCCTCGCCATACCTGCCTTCTGGGTGTTCACCGACAAAACGCAGGGTAACGTTTTGAACAACTTCTCCCCCGTAAGTCATTGTGCTGGGACAGGCTCGAGACACTGAGCGGACGGACCCAGAGCGATGCGTTGATTAATGTTGCCCGATTCTGTTTCGGATTGAACATGTTTACCACACTTCCTCTAGAGTTGTTTGTCTGTAGAGAGGTGGGGAGGCTCTACGAGTCAACTTGGGTGGCCTGACGATGGTTGGCGACAGGTCATCGAACAATACTTTTTCTCGCACGAAGGCTACAACCCTCAACGCCATTTATTCTTCACAAGTACCATCCTTTTCTCGTCCATGATTCGTACGCCATCTCCTCCTTCCTCGCTGTGGTTACACAGATCTCACCCTCACGTCTGATCCAGTCTCCCTCATCACGTGTGACTTGGGCGTGACGCTCGAAATCACGGGTGGCGTCTCAGCAACGGCCCTCGCCTTCATCTTTCCCGCAGCATGTTACCTCAAACTCGCCGATCCGGGCGTGCCGTTCTACTCCCGGACCAAGCTCCCCGCAGTCGCTTGTCTCGTCTTTGGGATTCTTGTTATGGTTGGGTCACTTTTCCTCGCGTTGGGTAAGGCATGGACGCGCGAGGGCGAAGCCAGGATATGCGCGTGATACCATTCATAGTTATGCATTATTTGTTCCGGTACAGCTAGATACAGCGGACATCCCCCCTCCCCTTAGGTAGCATTGAACGAAAAAAAAAAAAGAAAAATGTTTTATCGACGCAGCTGCACGACAGCACGCAATCCAGGGACTTTGTCAATGTCCTCGACTTTAGCTCCTCTAACTTTAGACTCAGATGCGAGCAGAGGCGACACGTTTGGGAACCCTTCCCAGAGCTTCTCGACTGCACTTAAAGGCTCTGAAGTACCGTCGTCTGGCTCGAGCACAAGAAGCCAGATCGCATCGTACCCACCCGCTGTATTACAGTGAGAAACAGAAACACTTCCTGATCGACTCGCGAAGGAAAGGACCACTCACCACCAGGTACCCCACCACAAACAACACCTTTCTGTGCCATAGATACATCTAGGAGCTCAGTCTGTACGTCAGGTTCGATATCTACGTCTTCGCCAGCCGCTTTGCTCATTTGTCGCATGAGCGCACGTGTGTTCTGTAACCGGCAATTGAACGAGGGGGACTCGGTGAATAAGCCCATCCATGCATCTTACCTCGCTCGTCTTTTGGAGATCCAAAAACACCCGGATGACGAATCGCTCCGGTTCAGCACCACCGAGCCACTGGAATCGCATGCAACACCTCAGTCCCGCAAGGTAACGGAATAAATGGTCCCCCTTACTTCAGACGATGGCGCGCAAGACATATGTTTGATGGCAGATGTATACAGTTTTGAATGCTGCTGGTACATGTCGGAAAGTCGCCGAAGATGTTTGGCTAGGGCTTGGTTCGATGCATCGATTGCCGCCCACAACGCATCGGCTGAGAAGTTTGCATCAGTACCCACGTGGAGAGTGAAATCCCATGTGTGCGTGCCTTCGTCGGCTTCCTCTCGACGCCACTTCAACACCTTGCTCACGAGAGACGGGGTATTACTTCCTGCGGACACATCCGCCAATACGAGCCTAACGAGTGGAGGAAGTTGGATTGCAACTGTCCGACAGTCCCAGTGATTGCCAGGACTGAGTACCGGTGATAAGGGGAGCATCCCAGACGCGGTCTAAAAACCAAGCGACAACGCAGTGTTCAAATCATAATAAGCACTGGCACGCATTGTCCACGGACTTACATTGCCTCCTTCCATCAGACTATCCAACAAGGAGGGACTAAATCGCGTGTACAAATGACTTCCAAATACAGCGGCGGACACGTCGAATCCGCTGCCAACCTTGCCCTGTGCAAAGCAGTGCACGAATTGGGCGGTGTTGTGCGCTAGCTTGCGCGCGTCGCTGTCAGGTTGGTTGAATTCGTCCTGGCCGATCACCCCAAGCCTGAGCAGGAGAACGGAGACGATGGATGTGATCAAAGCTGCCGACGATCCCATCCCAGTTTTGTTGACGTGGTCCAATCGGACGTCCTGAGGGCAGAACGGGGTGATGCTGGCCAAAGATGCGACTGTCGGGGGTAGTTTTAATTCCTGAAGCTGACAGAAACATTTATCAGCAAAACAGGCGCCTTGCGGCGAGTTGTTTGAAAGTTCCCAATGACCTTGGCTTGCTGAGAGTAAAAATCATTGTCGCCTACGGTGGCGATATTGAGACCACGGTGTAACGAGTCCCGTAACGATCGAGCGGAGATCGCGGACGACAAGCGCTCCGAGGCCAGTATCAGTGTGTATTTCAATGCATAATAGATGAACTTGTTCTTGCTACCGGCAGGGGTCATTTCAATACACCACGCATGGTGACAAACGCACTTTTCCGACACTTGACTGACATCCACCTTTCCATCATCGTGGACGGTCACGGAATACGTCCATTCGGCCCCGACAAACTGAGGTGATCGAACGATGATCTGGTCTGCCTGACCGGGTTGCTGGCAGTCCTGGATAACAGCGTAAAATCGAGAAGAAGCCGAGATTACCAGGCCTGTAAATTTTTGGTCGAGTACGAGGTATCCCCCTGCAATCAAAACCTTTCCCGGGGCTGAAACGACCGTGGTGGACGACATCATACCAGTATATGTACACCAGGATGGGGGCGTCTTGTACAAGGAGCAGCTGACTAATCGTCTGGACAGCCTGGACGTGTCTAATGTGCCCACAAGACTTGTCTAATTCTGGTCGCACTCCCAATGCATCATGACTGTCCCGCACGAGCAAACCAGTACTTCTGCTGATCACAGGTGGCATTTTTACATCCGGGGCAGCGAAGTCCCATCTGTACACTCATCGGGCCGTTCCTTCCTGTAGAGTAGTCACGAAGATGTTGCGCTGCAATATCAGCAAGAGCCCGGATGAACACCGGTGACTCGTTGAGAGATTCCGCGCGTTGCATCTCCATCCCGTGCTGTGAGAGTTGTATCATGAAAACGGGTGTATCGGCGATAGGAAACAAGGCCTACCTCTCTGCCCTCTTTCATGTACTCCAAATCGAGTTCGTAGAGTGTCTCGATATGGTCGCTTGTGAAAGCAATCGGAATGAGAATCACCTTCTTTTTTCCAAGGCGCGCAAGTCCTTTGATAGCATCTCCAGTTTGCATACCCATCCACGCAGAGGGTCCAACTTGGGATTGCCAAACCAAGCGATAAGGATTCGAGTACCCCAATCGATCCATGACGGCATTGACAGAAGCCGATACTTCGAGAATATACGGATCTCCACGGTTGACCACTGACATGGGTAACGAATGCGCTGTGAACAGTAGCACCACGTCGGAGCGATCGGACAGCTGAAATTTTTGTAGCGCAGCTTCTATGTTCTGTGCCATGGCCTAGACGGCGATACAGTATAAATTGGCATGCGGAAGCCCCACTCATACTCACCTCGATAAAGCCGGGGTGAGTGCCCCAGCGGTCAATCACAGACCACTCAACATCTCCCATCTCACCCGCTCTTCCTCGCCTGAAGATTTCGTTCAAGCTGCTTCCTGTCGTACTGCAGCTATACTGAGGGTATTGTGAGAAAGCTACGGCACGCTTCACGCCGTCGGCCCTCATGCGACGAGCAGTCTCTTGCGTGAGTGGACTTGCATAACGGAAGGCCACGTACGCCTTGTGGGGCGCGGTCTCCGGATGGAGTTCATCGAGCAACATGCACATCCCGGCACCTTGATACTCGGTATAGCGAAGAATGGGCGACCCCCCGCCTATCTCGGCATACTGCTTTTCGATTCTGGGTGCTCGTCGTTTAGCGATGAGGGGGGCAAGAACACGCTGGAACGGTAATGGTATGAGGTCTCCGTCCATAAACAAGTTTTTTAGAAAGTCATGGGTCTCCGGCACCTGTGGAAAGCCCGCGGAGGGTGAGTGGGACTGTGAATGTAGAAGCCGTTCGCGTACCGTGGCTGGTCCGCCCATGTTCAGCATTAAAACAGCTGGAAAGGTGTCAGGAATGTTGTAAAACCCCGCGCAGAGCGAGTTCCGTACCTGTGGGACTATGCCATCGAGTGAGATACGTTGAGGCTCCCAAATGAATTCACAGTCGCACCTCTTGTACTTGACTGATGAGCCATGCATGGTGGCCATACGGCGGACATGTGCGGCGACCAATCCTCCTGCCCTGGATGCTCGAGATAACATTGACAATGTTCGAACCTGGCCACGGACCACTGCAGGAGACGGTTGACGTAGGTCAAGATGACTAAGCGACGGTTGACGCCCATGCTTTGCTAAGATTTTTCGAGTGGAGGTTGCGTACAAGTAAATGCGTAGATTCTAACAATATAAGATAAAGATACTCTGATTTAAAGCGCTGTCCATTGTTAACCCGCAACGAGCCGAATGTATAAGCTCTTCACCGTGCAGCTTGACAAAGAACGGACAATGGGGGATACGGACCCAGAACACTAGACGCGACGGGAAAACGTGACCGACGTTGATCGAAACGCGAATAGGCAGGGAGTGGTTCACCCTCTTCCGAGACATCACCCCCTAAGGCTACGACTGGAAAACTGGATTCCGGTGGCGAAATTCTGTGTAAAGGGGTCTCTTGGGATGGAATTCCAGTCAGTGAAGGATCCTGTGCTAGGGGATTGGGGGGAGTGTGCGACAAGGACCCCTCCTCAACGCTGATTGCCGTCGAGGATACCGATGGGAAACTCTCCGCGCCGCCCCCTCGAGCAGGGCGAAGAGAGTCGCTTGAAGAGTACGCCGGGGGATCGGAAAAGGAGCGAGGGGTGCTCAGATACGACGGCGGGTATAATACTTGCACGATGCTGCTAGTTGAGGGCAATGGATGGTGAGCACAGCTTGCTGAGCGAGACCGCATAGAGGCACGTCCGGAATGGACATCCTCATCAGCTTCCTTTGGCTGAATGTAAGCAAAAAAAAATGATGAGGTGCTACACACACGAAATGGTCACTGCAGAAACTACAAGTGCAGCCAGGAACATAGGCAGTCCCTAGCGTGGTGGCATCCCGGTGTCGCTGGGAGATATCGTCCATCTGGTCAAAGTGCGATGGGTCGGCCAGGGATGCGAGTAATCAGTGCGGATTGCAATAAAGTAGCATCTTGACATACTCGAGGATCTGTCCGGGACGGGGGTTGTTCTTGAGGGCGGTAGATGAGGGGGTTAAGATATCTTTTCCCGAAGTTGAGTAACATGGTGGGGACAGGTAGGTGAAGGGGAATATATCCGCATAGCAGGCAGACACGATTCAGTGATCGACATAGTACAGGGGCTTATGCTGCTATATCTGCACATTTATTCCCACCGCGTTGCGCGGTGCGCGTGCCGCGATCTACACTGCGCGTGCCGCGGCCAAGTGTTCTACGTACTGCGCGACTTATGTCGCATACGCGGGTATGCC
>JBBPMH010000556.1:0-22446 GCA_038090235.1 Pulveroboletus ravenelii
AGTAGCGCGCTTCAGTGAGGAAAGTAGCGCGCTGCGGTGAGGAAAAGTAGCGCGCTGCAGTGAGGAAAAGTAGCGCGCTCTAGTGGGAAAAGTAGCGCTGTATTTTTTGTGCAATTGGACACTCATAAAAATGTAAAACATATGTAGGGACCTAAGCTGAAGCAAGCTCTCTGAGAGAAGCTCGAATGGGTTCATCTGTTTGCAACTCCATGATTTGCAACACGGCAATGTCTTGCAATGTGCTCTCATACCAAAGGGCATCAGACTGACTCAACTGTGACACTGTAGCCTGCTTGCAGTGATTGCAGATACCAGATATCTCAGTCCTGCTCAGCAGGGTAAGGGTGTCTTCGCCACGGCAGGGAGCTTCAGGGTGAAGAAGGTTGCGAGCAACACTGTTCCACCACTCGTCCTTCCAGACGGATGCACACTGAGCGGGTGTCCCGCAGGCAGATGGTTGCACTGGCGGCGGTTCTGTGTACGCAATGGTCCGATAGTTTTCTTCAATAAGGGCCTTGGTATGGGCGAGTATGTAGAAATATTCGAGCCCTATCCGAGAAGCTTCAAGGTGAGAGATAGACGACAGGGGCCGCGACATTAGGTCCCAGAATGCAGGCCCAACCCACTCATCAACTCTATATTGATGACCAAGCTGGAGGTTGAGTGAGGGATCGAGCGAGGGCAGACGACCGAGTTCAGCAACGGCATACTGGAAGCCATGTGTGATGTCAAAAAACACCGATAGCTTGAGGACGGAAATCAAAAATTCTTGATGATGCTGCTCTCCAGCATAACTAGAGGAAGTATATATATAGTTAGGTGTGCAGAACACGAATAGTGGCTAGCACGCACCTGCCAGATAAAAAGGTTAGCAGATGATCAAACTCACAGCGAGCAATGCCATTCAGGATGATGGGGTTTTCGTCAGACGTTCCATCAGTGCTACCTCCGTGTGGTTGAGGAAGGGATAGAAGGGAGTCGAGAAGAGAAGACCGTAATGAAAGAAGGCCTGGATATAGCCTGTAGAGAGTGTGTCGGCTCGGCTCTGGGATCTGTTAATGCGCCATACCTCTAAGTGAGCTAAAATGTAGATGAACAGAATAAATACCAAAAAGTAAACTGTCCCGTCCTTAAAGTAATATTCTGGATGTCGTTCAAGAGCGGCAGGCATGGGTAATGCGTTTCCAGAGGTAACGTAGATTCAGACACGGTGTGGCTTACTAAGTCTGGCTACACCCAATAGTCGCCTCAGGTGTCTCAACGCCCAACGTGGAAAAAGACCAGTTTGCAAGGAGCACAGGGTGAAGAGTCGCCTGTCACCTGTCCAATTACTAGTATGCCTTTCTTTTGGTATGCACAGGTGCAATTGATTATACTACCCCATTTCATAGCGTATGCTTTGCACAAGACGAAGCTTTTCTCCCTGACCATCCACCATCCTTGAGTGCTCAGCGCTCAGCCAATATCATGGAGTACATTTCTATTCTCTTTGTAGCTTTGCGGGACTAACTGGGCATTGAATATCCACATGTAATCTAGATACTTATACTACCACCAGCATCCCATCTAGGGAACTGTGCGGGTACATCAGGCAACACAGCGGTACGTCCATCACAGCAATGAATCATTGCCCTTGCCTTCCCTGAGCATTGAATATCCACATGTAATCTAGATCTTATACTACCGTGAGCATCCCATCCAGGGAACTGCACAGGTACACCAGGCAACACAACGGTGCGTCCATCATAGCAACGAACCATCGCCCTTGCCTAACCCTCCCACGGAGACGGTGTATGATGACTGCCATGGGCTCTCATTTGAGGGCAACACTCAGACTCTTCAAGGGAAACGGATCAAATCCGACAGCTAGGCTAATTCAGGAGGTATTTCCTTCACATATTTGAGCCATGCTATCGTTGATTTAAATGCTCGCAACCAATTTCCTAGGTTCTCAGGCCAGGTTGTCTGTCGAAGAAAGCCAGAACCAACCCTATACCTCCCAGCTGTCCAATAGGATTATGGTGGATGCTATGGAAACAGCACCTGCTGTCGGTGACAGCTCGCAACCAGCAGTCGCTTCAGGATCCACTAATCCGCTGGCTCCATTCCCACAGCGCCGAGTGTCTGCTCTTCGTCCTTCTCAGGTTCCTACTCGAAACCCATGGGTATAATCTGTTTTCGCTTACTATATTTCTATTCCCACCCATTCCTTGCATGTCAATCCCTTCATAACCATCACCATTTACTGCCCCTTGCCTTACCCTCTTCCCTAATCGCTTCTGTCACACATACCATACCATGATTAGACATCAGCCAATCCATCCCCTTTATGCAGGTTATGTCCATAGTAGTAATGAGTGGCTGAATTATACTTGTTTTCAAATGTTTCCTATAGGGACAGTAGGAATCATATGAGATAATCTAATCGGCCGGGCTAAACAAATTGTGCGCGCTGGGCGACAAAGTAGTGCGCTCAGTCAAAATACTGAGTGCGCTCGGTAATAAGTGTGCACGCCGATTTTTGCCACAAAATGAACGCCATAAAATATGGGTTATACGCAAGATAAGAACAAATAACGGGTTGGTAATTTATTCTATCGATTGGTGCTGATGGCAGACTTACATTCAGACTTGAAATATAGTCGTATGTAATTACACAGCGATCATAATTGAGAATAAAGGATCACAACTCCTAACTTTCATCCCGGGCGACGACCGGCCTGGAGTGGATCTTACGCTTCCCCTTCCCCCTTCCCCCCTGTACTTTCTCCTTTCGTCCTATATCCACAACCTGTTTTTCCTTTCCTTTCTCCTTCCTCCTTGTTTCCTGCCTCTTTCTGCCCTTTCCCTTTTCTATTGAATGCTCCACTTCGTCCTCTGTGTCGCTCTTTTTCTTCCCCTGCTTCCCCTTTTCTTTCTTGTGCACACTTTTTGTTGCTGATCCCGAGGCCTTGTCCACATTGTTTGATGCACTGCTTCCATTTTCTACCTCGGAGTTGGAGTCAGAGATATGTTCAGTGAATGTATAGCCAACTGAAACAGGATATTAGCAATGGTGATTGAATGAGCGAGAACACATACAGTCATCATCCACCCCAAGTGGGGGATTGTAGAATGATTCCATGCGTTTGAGGAGTGCTTCTGCACTGCCCAGGATCCAGTTCTCTTGCGTCAAATTATACTTGAGTCTGGCGCCAGTCCAGACCCCACCGAGCCCTTCCTCGTAGGAATTCCATTCTATTTAAACTGAGCTGTTGATTCAGATCACTGTATTCAATTACTCACCACATTCGTCAAGGTAGCTACGATCTAAATTTCGGTCGTTCTCCGATCGGAACTTCGTGATGCTTTTGGGTTCATGTCGGCGAACCCAGTATTCGATCACCAAGTAGTTATCAAAAACCTCGCTGCGGAAGGTAGTGTCTTGGGTGATATCTGGGTTGGTCTCTGCTACCAATTGATTGAAGACATTGTCCATGTACCACAATACCATCCCGAGGTTTTTTTCCAGCATCTCCGAGATGTCAAGTTGATCTTTGTGACGGAGGACCAGACGAATAGCATCTTCCCGCCATAGAAAGCGTCGAACGTGCTCGAGGTAGTGATGAGGGAGAAGGCATACATGTTGTTTACCTGTGATGACTCCACAACGTGTAGACTCATCGTATTCTATCACTCGCCTACTGGTCCCAAGAAGACGTCCAAGCTTCACTTGTCCTGGAACGTGATCGGGATAGTAAATGGTTGCCATAGTAGCGAATGCAGTAGGAAATAGGTTCGGTGCGAGATGAGATGATGAGGGTTTCTGATCAAGGACGGATCGGTTCCGTACGTGGTGGAATAACCAAACATGCTTACATAATGTATTTACTACATGGACACGTGGACAAGTCCACGATATAAAACGTAAAGCGGAGGGTTGTTGTTATGCCTAAATCATACTTAGTCACATTGCGGTATGTTACGGACAAGTCTCACCATCCGATCTACGATGCCCCTACAACAGACACAGAAGACTGACGAAACGCCTGGACACTGCAAACTGTTGGGTTACGAGGCAAAGTGTGCCCATAAGTGTAGGACAGTGACTACAAAAGTGCAGCCAAAAGTGTAGCAGAAGCGTAGGCAAAGTGTGCCTCAAAGTGTAGGGAAAGCGGCTACAAAAGTATAGCCAAAAGTAGTGACTACGAACACCCCGTTCATAGTGATCATTAGGGTGTTCACAGTGTGTTACGTTAGGTCAGAAGTGTCATACAGGCTGCTGTGTATCGTGATGCTCGGAAATGTCGGCGGGTAGTGTAGCGTATACTGACATTTGCACCAATGATCCCGTACCCAGGGATCAGTGGAGCGTGTGGCGATTCCATAGGTAATGGCGATTAGTTTAAATGGTAGGTATACACTGAACGTCAATGGCATGAAGGTGTGTGAAGACGCGGACGCAATCGGTGTTAGCGGATCAGTAGCTACACTGACAATGACTAGAGCCTCGTGTTATTTTCCAGGCGACGGTACATGGGAGACACCTTCGCTCGACAGAGTAAGTTTAGGTGTCAGATTTGTGCCCGCCTCTCGTGATGCATGAACTGCCACCATGATGAATGTGAACGAATCCATCAAATATTTGCAGCGCGCCTTGCATTGCATCATTGTTAACACCGTTAGGCATACTGTCGGCATTTTCTACACGCTTGGAATGTCTCCCTTTGGAAGTCAAACACGTGTTGAACATATGTTCGACATGTTCTACACGTTTATAATTTCTCTCTTTGAGAGTCAAACGTGTGTCGAACATGGTCGAACATAGTCGAACATATGTTCGACATGTTCTATACGTTTATAGTGTGTCTCCTTGAGAGTCAAAAATGTGTTGAACATGGTCTAACACAGTCGAACATATGTTCTGCATGTTCTACATATATGGAATGTCTCCCTTTGGAAGTCAAACATATGTTCGACATGTTCTACATGTTTATAGTATGTCTTTTTGAGAGTCAAACATGTGTTGAACATGATCAAACACGATAGAACATATGTGCCACATGCTTGGAATGTTTGTCCGATTTTTGAAACAGCATTCGTGTCCGCATCAACATTTATTCAGCACACACTCCCAAGGATAGAAAATATAAATCATTTCCATTCCCATTCACATACTGTGGCCAGGAAATTCATGGATACAATCGGATTTTCAGGATTGAATACATCTATGAGGTGAACTCGTGCAATATGGATCTAATATCGCATATTGGCCCAGGGTCCCACCATGTCCCTCTGTCAAGTTTCAATGCTGCGTCCTTAACATTCAACCCCACCTTCAACTTATCAATGATTCGCATCGCTGCTGCCCGTTCCCCCATTATTTCACGCATCATAATGTCTTCGTTATGCATCGCGGGCACTGTTTCCATCTTTTCCATTTTAATATAGTCTTGTGCATTTTGCATGATAACGATCAATGACAGCATGCATCTTCTATGGAACATCCCTGTTGATCATCCTTGAATCGAGGTAGTCATTGCATTGCAGCAATTGGCACTTACTTAATATGTCTTCTGCCATGATGGGTAGTCCGAGCACCATCCATGTCACATAACGCATGACCGATGGATGTTCTGCATTTGTAGCAATTCGTCCTGCTTCTGTGTCCGTCTCCCCAGTTATATTTCTTGAATCATAGCGTAGGGCCAGCTCCGTCAGATGCATTGTCGAGTAGCTGAGAAAGTGCCCGCCGGATGTCACACCGTTTTGTGGTGAGTATACGATATGGTTCGCGCCAGGCGGCTGGATGCTGTAAAGGAATGGGTCACCTGGCTCGTTTTTTGGGTACGAGGAAATTGACTCACAGTGTGTCACCTTTTCTAAGAAGCAGTGCCCCAAGGGGAGTGTCAGGAATCCGCATCTCCAAATTATCCAGGAAGAGCTTATCCCATGCCTCATACAGGGACTTTCGACTAGCCTTGGCCGCATCTCGGGTGTCCAGATAAACCCATATCTTGCTCCCACACCTTACTGTGACATGTGTACAAAGCCCGCAGGCATCGTGATGCGCATAGGTGAGAAATCCACCATGCGTCATCAGGTCCCAGCCGCGGACCTTCTCCGAATCTCCCAACATTGCCTGTACACCTGTGTAGGACTTACCGACATTGTCACCTGTTTTCGAGAGGTGCACATCGCTCATAATTGCTGACCGTGCATTCACGTTGTCAGACAATGGCCTGAACTCCCATCAGCACTTGCAAAGGCAAAGGTTGTCCTTGAACACGCCTTACGAATATGGGGACATCTGGCTGCAGGTTTGGAAGGTCCAAAAGATTCATGCATTCCTTGGGATAATCTGCGAGGACTATAAAGTTCCCCAGCGAGACCATGCTGTGGATGTCCGATAGATCGCCCCTTTCACCCTTCCTCTGCTCCTTTTCACGCGCTATTGCATCTGATACATTTGTTAGGTATGTCCCAATGCATTCATGGAGGTCTCATACCCTGTGCTACCACTTTTTGGAAAATTGCAGGGCGGTACATTCGAATCACTTCTAGACTGAAGTCCAGTGATGGATTTGGCTCCCATCCACGCACCAAAACTGCGCACCCCTTTGATAGCGCATTTTGAATGTTTGAAATCAGGCTCAAGAGGGCGCACGCATCCCGATCGTTATATGTCAGCTCGATCACCATTGGGCGGTTCAGGCTGTATATAAGATCTTGCGCACAGGGTGCACAGGATATCCTTTTGACTGCTTCTAAGTCCTTTTATATAATTTTAGTCATTCTATTCTCGAATCACTGCGTCATCACACTTACCATGCGAGAGAACCATGGGGCATATGTTGTTATCCCTAGGCTGGGCCAATCGACTGTGGGAGCACGAGGTGGACATGTGATCTCTGTCAGCAGAGACTGCATTGCTGGCATAGCTACGTATCGCATGTAAGCTACTAGACCACTTGGAAAAAAATGCACATACGCTTGCGACGTTTAGTCAGCTGGTCTCCATATGTACAGAGGCCATCTTCCCGCTGGTCTGTCTCACTCGTCTCTGGTTCTGATTCATTTTTGGCCTTGCGCTTCCCCTTGTCTATACGCTCCCTCATATGTTTCATCGTTGCCTATTTATGTGACAGTGATGAGGCAAGGAAACGTTAGTGTCGCATGTACCTTAGCTTTCATTCCTTCAGCCATTCCTTCTTCTGTGCTTTCCTTGGCCTTACACGTCATCACCACTTTCGACGCGGGCGCCTCGGCCGCCCCTGTGTCGTGCGATTCTTTTTGTGACACTTTAAATGTGGGCCGACGTACGCGCATGCCTGGAAGGGCGTCCTAGAAATAGTTCGAGTAGTAACAAACCCACATCCCCAGTGCTACTCACTGAGGTGGTCCTCAAGGCAGGTGTCACAGTGTCCTTTGTGTGTATTGAAGTCATCTCCTAGCATAAATTTATGTTTCAACCTCAAACATGATTTATATTATATTTCATACCTGTATTTTGTCACGACCCGGATTCTGTGCATCGAGCCCAGCTGCGATGCGAATCTTCTTCCGAATCGCAGCAGTCATCTTTTCTGTGCTTCCCAGACCTAGCGCATGCCTCGTTACATGCACCAAGGCCTTGTGATCATCTTCGCTCGTCAGTAATTGTAAGCCTTGAGTGGCGCACGGTGATGTGTACAGCTGGTCGCAGTCGATTTCGAGCAGCAATGAATTTTCTGGAGTCCATGTGGTCCATTCTCCTCCCTGAATGATCCAGATGCTTTCGGGGCTGAGGTACAAGTCGCCGGACCAACACTCAGAGGCAGGACGGTCTGGGGACGCGGAATTTCCATGGAATACTGTCAGCCTAATTGGGAAGATGCCCTTTGGCATGTGTGGCAGGAGGGTCTGATACGTGTTCATATTTGGCGTTCCGTGGAGTTGGTGGTCAAAAGGAGGGTTATTAACACATGCACCACACCTCCGCCAATGAAAAAAAAAAAAATGCCTCGGTGGCATTTCCACATACGCGATGTTCGGCATCGAAGCGGCACGGCGTCGCCGGCGGCAGGGACTGCATACATAATCAATTGTGCTATGCAGGGGCACAGTGATATGAACGGCCATCTCCCTGTAGACATATTTACTTAACGTATCTTTGAAGTGTTTGAAGGCTGAACATGTGCTCGGCCAATACTCGGCCCGAGTTCGGTTCATGTTTTCAGTCCATGTTTGGCTCATGTTCGGTCTATGTTCCACAGCCGAACATATGTTCGACTCATGTTCGACCTATGTTCGACCCATGTGGGATACATGTTCGGCTTACACATGACACCCATGCCATAACTGTACGCATTTTGTCTACCCTTTTTGCTTGAAACAGTGTGATACAATGTTCTCTGCTATTATCGATGTTATACGAAAAGACTACTTGAGTATCTAACCACTACAGGATATATGGGTTGAGCGCATCCATCAACCAACGCTTGAGTACCATCGCGAATGTGTCTGCAAATGTCCCCATAGTTTTCCCAACGAAGTGAAGAAACCACAGGCTCGTCAACGGCGAGCGCTCTACTTCGTTCACGAAATATTGAGGCTCCAATTGTCCCGATAGGTCTATTCGAATTCCAATGTCGAGTCGGCAGAATACGCAGATCGAGGGCTTGGCTCCCATGTCCTTGGTTTCACGCATCACGAGCGATTCCCATGTCTGAATGGCGAAGTCATGGAACTCTTGCTTGCCTTGCAGTCGCACTGGTGCTGTGCCAAACTGTGGGTTAACGACCTTGCTTTCTACCTCTGCCATATCGACCGGTTTTGTGCTTGAAGAAACGATTCGGCTTGTTATAATCTCGGTTAGATATCTTGCAGTGCATGAAAGTGGAGAGAAACTTACGATATTTCGTCCAATGTGAGAAACGACACCGTTTCACGACTGAACCATTCCCCATTTCTCTCCTTACGAGTATGCATGACAGCTATCACCCTGCCGCCGATGATAAATACTCTCCATTCTCCAAGGCCTTCCAAACTCGGCACATGTTCCTGTGCCATCCAGAATGCGCCATCACTCGTGATGGAATTCAGATGCTCCCAGGTGCGCTGGGACTTCTTTGCGGATGGCAGCACGACATGATAGCCGCATTCGCTGTGACTGCGCTTCAGCACTTCGTCTGGGAGTATCGCGTCGCCCGGCTTCAGCACCCGTGTGCATGGCGCATATCGCCCAGCGTTCTGGGCGATAATTTGAAGGTGACAGATGGTCGTCCATTTGTCAGCAGCACGACGTGTTAGTCTAATTGGAGGCCAGAATTGAGTGTGGCCTGTGAGTTGAGAGACGTGTGCCTCGTATGTTACCATCGAAGTCTCGTCCATTCCATATGGGTTGTTCGGATCGCTTGTGACACCGTCAGCTATGGGTTTAATTTATATTGATCATCGGATGCACGTACCATTGCCCAGTGGCATAATCAAATCCGCCGATGACGCAGTCCATTTGGGTCAACGCCGTCCAGCCTTCTGGGTGCTTTGGTGGGTCGAGCATGATATCCCGAAACTCTTCCCACGTCATAAACGTGACATCGAACGCATGGCCATCTTCAAAGTCGCCCACCATTAAGAGAAGCCAGAGCTACACCAGAGTTTCAGTGATCAGGTCCGGAAGCTTGTACGAATATTTATAGATACTTACCCATTCTGTGAGCAAAACACGGACGCCCTTCCGGTTGGTGCCATACTTGTGAACGAACCCAGTCAGGCCCTTGATTGCATCGAATTGTTCCATGCGTATTTCGCGTTTCGTCCAGGCCAGATTTCGTTCTGCATCACTGCGACCCATCGCGCGACTCGAATCTGGAACATATAGAAGCCTAAATCTCCTGTCCTCCGATGGTCGAATCGGATACCATGCATTTGCACTGGCGGAGTGCGATCTAGAGATCCCTTGGATTGCGGAATTTGTTGTACGTTCAAACGTGGCACTGGTTCCGACAGAGGAGGGGGTCGATGCGGCTTGTTGACATCTGTATGATGGGTCGTGTTTTTGTAGAGCCTGCTCGATCCCCGTGGAGGACCTTCCAGATACCAAGCCACTGGAGCGCGATGTGGTAGAACATGTTGCAAAGGATCCAAACCGTGATTCTATTTCTATTTCTATTTCTTGCCTTTCATTGTTTCCTATCGCCTCCCCATCGCTCATTTCGACGACCATATCCCTGTACGTGTTTTCCATCTATATCAGCAACTAAACGTCACACTGGGAAGGGAGAATACTTGCTCTGATGTTGCGTCAATCACCGCCGACAGTGGTAACCCCAGGCGCTGGAGTTCTGTTGTCGCTCGCTCATGTGATAGGTGTTTGATGATTTCTTCCCTGGTTGGATCTCGTGTCGGCAAAGTCCGAGAAACCTTTGGGGCATGTGCACCATGCCCAGGACACTCTCCGTTGCATTTTGGATGCAGGCTCATGTCTGCGGCATGCCGTGCACATGCTCCGCCATCCCGTAACCACAGTGGACACGTCTTCCGGCCCGAACATCCACATGTGTGTATACAGACCTCGTATCCTAGCAGTTTGCGGCGTCCAACTGTTTCTTCAGTCTTGTACTTCTGTTGGGGGGGCATGATAGATCGGGTGAAGAGGAAACGGTGGGTGTGTAGAGTATAGAAACGCGTCGGCGTACTGTTGATGTGTAACAATAACCATACGCTCCGCGCCTTGTTATATTTGTGGACTAAGTTGTGGACCTGTCCGCGTGGTCACGCGATCATACATTACGTAATAAAATTCCTTTTCCAATCTTTTCACCAAACCGCGGAACCGTTCTGTCCTTGATCATAAACTCTTGCCACCTCTCATCAGCCATCCTAACCTCTGTTTTTCTACGATTACTCCAATGGCAACCGTTCACTACCCGGATCAGGTTCCAGGACAAGTGAAGCTTGGGCGACTTCTCAAGACAAGCAGGCGAGTCGTCCAATATAACGACTCTACACTCTTCAGAGTCTTTTCACCTCCCAAACACACGTGTGTCCTCCCCCGCAACTACCTCGACCACGTGCGCCGCTTTGTTTGGCGGGAAGACACCATTCGCCTGGTCCTCCAAAACAAAGATGAACTAGACATCTCGCAGACACTGGAGGACAATCTCAAGATGGTGTTGTTGTATATGGACAACGTCTTCAATCGTTTAGTGACAGATGCCACCATGGATATGAATGAGGAAACACCCTTTCACAGCGACGTTTTCGACAGCTACTTGCTGATCAAATGCTGGGTTCGCCGACATGATCCCAAAAGCGTCACGAAGTTCCGATCCGAGAATGACCGCAATTTGGAGCGCAGTCTGCTCGAAGAATGTGGTTAGTCATTTCATCCTACTTCCTTCCCCGATTTCTCATTCCAGATAGACTGGGATTCCTATAATCAAGATATCGGTGACATCTGGACTGGCGCCCGACTCGACTATACTTTGGCAGACAAGTACAAGACTGTGAAAAATGCGAAAAGGCTCCTCATATTTATGAAGAAAATCTACGATCCCCCGCTGGCGGTTGACGAGGACTGTGAGTGTTCACAATTATTCACTCACTATTTCTGACGTCTTGCCTCAGTTGGTTACATGTTCACGGAACACATGTCTAGCATCGAGGTGAACAATGGCAGCAGCGCTTCACACGACACGGAAAAGGCATCGGGGGAGGTGATAAAAAATGAGGGAACGAAAGGAAAGAAGAGGAAGGACAGTGACCACGAGAATGATGGAAGCGATGGGAAGCAGGGGGGGGGCAGACAGGAGAGGACGAAAAGGATCAAAGGGGAAGGAAAGGGAAAGAAGAGTATTGTTGAAGGAAAAAAAGAGACAGTGGAGAGCGCCAAGGGGAAGGGAAGAGATAAAGTGAGGGGGACAGGCAAGCTTTAAATCTGCTCCAGGTCGATCGTCCCCTCGGTTATATAGTTGCATCCTCATTTGTGCTATTCTCATGTCGTGTTTAATTCAATCATATCTGACAAGTAGGAATAAACTGGCACCTCATTGATGGTGGTTCTCACTTTGCATCTAACCTATGTTGGCATACGTCGAACATATGTTCATATGCGTCGAACATATGTTCGCATGCATTGAACATATGTTCGCATGCATTGAACATACGTTTGCATGCATTGAACCTATGTTCATATATGTTGGAATCTGTCTAACTTGTCCGTAGGGAGTGCTGACGTCACAAATATCTATTTTCAAAAATCTGGTAGCTTTGTCATTGAGAACATGATTGCACGTTTGGTCACACTGGTGGGTTTCCATTTTAGGAATGAATGGTTGTGATGGCATATTTGCATCAGTGGCATTTTTGGTTCTCGTGTACTTGTGCGGAACATTCTTCTGAACCACCACCATCTGCAGTATACCCTCTATCACCCCTCTTCGTGTTCAAATACAAATACAATGTCTGACGCTTACTGGCCCAAGACTTCTCCAACCCCACTCCACATCGACTACATCATCCAGGTCAAGTATACTACTTTTCCACAGACACAGACGTACTTCCAGGTCAAGCAAACCAATGTCAATAATGGAGTTACAGATCACAGGGTCAATCTCCCCACCCAATATCTTAAGCACTTCATTAGATTGCTCTGGCGCCTGGATCTCGTCATCAGCCTTTACAAAAAGTTTGGCACCAACAAACGCAAGAAGTTTAAGACGTTCCGCCCATCCCTTCTTCGCCTCATGGTGTTTCTCGATAACGTCATCGAAGCCACAATTCGTCCGGCGCTCACAATAGCTAACCAAGATCTGACAATGTGGCGCAACCCTAACTTTGACCACTATCTAACTACTGAGTTTCTCCTTGGTCGTCACGAGCCATCGACACTGCATGAGTTTCGATTGAGGGTCGATACAAACATCGAGCGCATCAGGCCCACAGAACTTGGTATGTACCATCTGTTACCGCTGTGCTCCACACTTACATGATATGATGAATATGAATATTAGATTGGACAATGTATGAAGATCGTATCGATCCGAGGATTGAAGGAAGCATGTACATGTATGACGTGGACAATATTCCAGATGAAGAGATGGAGACGCTGTGGGATTTGGTAGACCAGAATTACAGTCGCCGAGTGGACTTCCGATGGAGTATGTATTCCGTTCTCTTGGGTTTTCCGGAGCGTTATTATAATTATGCACTCACAACTATGATGTTTTGTGCACAGTATCGCGTTGGGTGGACGTGGAGCCACCTCTGTCACGTCGTCAAACGGTCACCTAAATATGTTTGCATAATCTGCACGATTTCTGACCATTCAATCTAGGGGAAGAATGATGATGCGAGAAATAGTAGGGACATGGAGACAGGAATGAAACAGGAGGACAAGGTAGGAGAAGCAGTGGGAGATAATGTGAGTATCGAGGTAGAGAAGGATGTAGCGGATGACCAGGCGATTAGGGGGGGTGTGAGGATGAGAGAATTGGGAGCACCTCAACCTTAGTGGATGGGGATAAAGATTCAGTTCCTGAAGGTGAGTTCAATATTTTTCTTTCGTGTCTGTGATGCCCACTCACGTTATACTTCTGTAGGGAATCATCCACTGTTTAAAGTTGGTGCTGCGCCATCTGGTATGTCTCATTGCTATGATTCGTTATTTCAAACTGATGTGTGGTTCGTTCAAGACGATTCCATGCAATGTAGCGACCCGACCCCACCATCACCGAATCAAAATGCTGCAAGAGGAGAGAAAGCGCAAAAAGCGATATGATGACGAATATGAGCCACAATCCTTCTTTCTTTGTAGACCCATCCATCCATGAGTAAAGTATGTAACGCTGCCCCGGAAAAGCGAATGTATTCTCATCTCAACGTCGGTGGGACCTCTTGATAGTGACCATGAAATGTCTGTGCAAGCAAACTACTATCTGTAAATACCTCACACGCCTATCATGTCGGGCGCCACCTTGCTGGCTTGTGCTACTCATATCCATCCACTAACATCATGTTCTTCCCCCTGGAACCCTTGTTTGAACAAGTCGAACTTACGTGACACACTGTCAAAGCTATTTGTGCCTCTGTCTAGTCTACATATCAAGACCAATTTTTGTGCATGGAATGGTCTGATTGTGGTCTGTGCTATGTGTGGTCTGCTGCCAATCAATATGTTTGACCTATGTGCGACCTATGTGCGACTCATGTTTGGCTTATGTATGATGCATATCCAATGTCATAGTAGAACAGGCTATATCTGATGAAAATACACTCTGTTTCGTGAGCAGCCCTAGCAATATTATACACGAGATATCTGGTGTGAAGGTATGATAGACATGGGATTGCTACATAATATATGGGTTGGAGATGTCCTTTAACCACTGCTGTAATACCATCGCAAAAGTGTCCGCAAATGTGCCCATAGTTTTTCCAACGAAGTGATAGGACCATAGGCTGGTCACCGTGTTACGCTCCACTTCATTAACGAAGTACTGAGGGGCCAGCTTTCCCGACAGGTCGATCCGCATTCCTATGTCCAGTCTGCAAAATACACAGAGGGAAGGTTTAGCTCCTGTGTCTCTAGTTTCACGCAGGACGAGGGATTCCCAAGTCTGTACGACAAACGCATAGAACTCCTGCTTTCCTTGCTGACGAATCGGCGCGGTGCCCGACTGCGGATTAACTATTCGGCTTTGCAGTTCTTCCGTGTTGACTGGCATGTGTGCAGACGCGATGATTTGGCTGGTAACGTTCTCGGTTAGAAATGTCGTATATGACCATGCATATGAAATGAGACATACGATACTTCCTCCAATGTGAGGAATGCGTCAGTTTCGCGGCCAAACCATTCCCCATTTTTCGTCTTGTGGGTGTGCATCACAGTGATTATCCTTCCCCCGATGATGAACACCTTCCACTCTCCAAGCCATTCCAAACTGGGAACATACTCCTGTGCCATCCAGAACGTGCCATTGCTCGTGATGGTGCGCAGATAATCCCAGGTGCGACACGAGACTTTTGCAGACGGCAGTAAAATATGATCACTGCATTCACTGTGACTCCGCTTTAATACCATATTTTCAGGTATCGTATCTCCAGGCCTCAGGATCTGTGTCCGTGGTACAAATAGACCGGAGTTCTGTGCGATAATCTGAAGGTGGCAAATTGTCGTCCATTTGTCGGCGGCACGACGGGTTAGTCTGATCGGAGGCCAGAACTGGGTGTGGCATGCTAACTGGGAAATGTGCAAATCGTAGGTCGCCATGGATGCACTGTCTAGACCATATGGGTTGTCTGCATCCCTTGCAATGCTGTGCATTTATGATCGGGCTTGAATTCGCAGTTGGATGTACGTACCACTGTCCAGTGGAATAATCGATTCCTCCGATGATGCAGTCAGTTTGCGCCAGCATTAACCATCCATCTCTGTGTGCCGGAGGGTCAAGCATGATGTTTCTAAACTCGTCCCACCCCATGAACGACACGTCGAAAGCTTTCCCATCATCGTAGTCATCGACCATCAATAGGAGCCAGAGCTATATGAAGGCGTCGGTAGCTTGCTCCAGAAGCTTAGAGACACCTACCCATTCGGTGAGCGCTACTCTGATGCCTTTAGAGTTGGCACCATACTTGTGTACGAACCCAGAGAGGCCCCTGATCGCCTCGAATTGTTCGACTCGTATGTCCCGTTTCGCCCACGCTAGATTGCGTCCTGCCTCAGTGCGACCCATCGCCCGACTTGCATCAGGGACATAAAGTAGCCTAAACTTGTGGTCCGCCGATGGCACAACTGGATACCATGCGTCTGGGTGGACAGAGGTGGATCTTGCAGGTGCAGGACTAGTGGAAGTGATCGACCACTCCAGCAAGCTACTGATTCCAAAGGAGGAGGACGTTGATGTAGCCCGTCTGTTTTCATACGGTTGAATGAGAGTATGTGATGCATGCAAAATGTCGACAGAGGAACCTCTAGAGATAGAGCCATCAGTGTACGATGGGGTCGACCGTGCTGCAGAAGGTCTGAGCTGGGATTCGACTTCGACCTGTGATTCGACTTCGACCTCTTTCTGGTCATCCTCAGCCATCAGGTGGTCTTCAGTAGTTAGCTCGTCTTTGGCAACCTCATCTGCATCATCCATGTCGATGTCCACATCACTAGTGGTGTTCGTTGTCTACATCAGCAATAAAACGTCATATTTCGCAGGATCAGCACTTACTCCAACGTTGCGTTAGTTATATTTAGGCGCTGAAGTTCCAAGTTTGCCTGCTCTGATGACAGGTACTTGATGATTTCTTCGCGTGTCGGATCCCGTGTCCGTGAGGTTCTCGCAGCCTTTGGAACACGCGCGCCGTATCCAGGACAGTTTTCATTACATTGGGGATGAATGGATATATCGGCAGCATGCCGCGCACATGCCCCGCCGTCCCTTAACCACAACGGCGATGTCTTTCGGCCCCTACATCCACAGGTGTGAAGACAAACCTCATATCCTAACAGTTTGCGGCGTCCGGGCGTGTCTTCTGCCTTGTTTGTCCTTTGGGGAGCCATGGTAGATGGGATGCTTGAAGGAGAAGTGGACTTGTTTGTGCATAGGGTTGTTTGTGCATAGGGTTGTTTTCCATAATTGGCATACAATTTGAACATAAAAAACAGCCATAAACCCTAATCCCATGCTTTGAACCTTATCGTCAATGTAGATTTTGACATTATGGGCCACAAGCTCCTTCCCATCCTCGTGCTGGAAGGAAATAGTCACGTGAAATTTTGAACTCAGCGTACTTCCCAATTTGGGCCCTCAATCCCTCCAGCAGCGGCGGGCACAACTTGTCCACAGGGTTCATATTCCGACGCTCGGCAGCACCAGCAGAGTTGTCACCATTTTATTTTGGCTATTAGCCTTCAACATCAAAGTTGTCATTTGATCGCAATGTTGGATTGCTGTGAGAGTGACTGGATGCCAGTGTTAATCGGACTGAGCGATACTGATAGTCCCATGTGTGCAAGGGTTTTGATGACCTGCTGCTCGAACCGTTTTCGCTAATGATTATGAGGAGGTTAAGGCTCTCAGCCAGAGTCATCCAGAGGAGAAATTGACTGTATGATTTCTGTACTTGAAAATACTATTCAAACAGTATAAAAATGCAAACAAGGCATTGAAGTGAACTGGGACTGGGTGGACAGCTGGCAGGTAAACCACCCGTGCGTGAGCAGCAATCCTAATTTGGAATGTTTCACATCGCGCGTCTCCAACAGAGTCTTAGCCTTTACTCAGCTACTGTACTAGTTGCTGGTGTACTAGTGCACTACTAGTCGGTCAACCTGGGGACCTGAGAACCACTTATGCATGTTCAGTAACGTGGAATCTGTTCTCCAGTGTTGAAAGTATTTTCCGCAATGCGGATCTATGTTTGGCAAGCAGCAGTATAGCCACCTTTCATTTCAGGTATGACAGCTTGTGGTGGACAGTTTAGACCGGTGGCGTTTATTGCACCTTTCATCAGGACTGCCATTATCTACATCAAATCTCTGTCATCTCCCTTCCTGCTCAACAACAACGTCCGATTTGTACTGGCCAAGGACTACCCCATCTGCACTCCACATCGACTACATACTTCAGGTCCAATATATCATTCGCCCCAAGACCACCACATACTTCGAGGTCAAGCAAAAGAACCTCCATGATGGAACACTATCATGCGAAATTCATTCAGCTTGTCTGGCGTCTCAACCTTGTCATTGCACTTTACAAAATGTTCCGCACAAACTGCAAGAAAAAGTTCAAAACATTCCGCCCTTCCCTTATCCACCTCATGGTATTTCTTGACAATGTCGTCGAAGCAACAGTTCGTCCGGCGCCTGCAGTCGCCAAAAAGGATCTGATAAAGTGGCGAAACCCTAACTTCGATCATTATCTCATCACTGAATTCCTCCTTGGCCGTCATGAACCTTCCGTACTGCGTGCGTCGCGGTTAAGGGTGGATACAAACATAGAGCGCATCGACATCAATGAATTTGGTAGGTACTAACTGTTCCCGCTGTGATCCAGGTTGACCGGAATTTTAGATTGGACGAAGTACACTGATCGCATCCATCCATGCGTCGAAGGACGTGAATACATGCACGATGTGGACAAGGTACCAGATCCAGTTTGGGAGAAACTCTGGGACTTGGTGGAGGAAAATTATAGTTTCCCAGTCAACTTTGAATGGAGTATGTATTTTGGTCCATCAGATGGTTTGGCACGCTGACGCATGTTTCATTTAACACAATAGTATCACATTGGGTGGATGTGGAGCAGCCACCCAGACATCTCACAATGGTACTCAAACATCCTTTCATGATATGTGCAAAAAGTATCTGACCATTCACCATAGGCATATGTCAAGAATAGTGTGGTTGAGGTCGAGAAGGGTAAGAACAGGCAGAAGGATAAATATGATAATGCGAAGAAGGAAGAAGGAAATAGATGGAAGTGCAAAAGATGTGACAATGATGAGGACACTGAAGTGCTGAGTATAAAGCACTTGGAGGTTCCAGTGGACCCTGTCAAACAGACATCTGCAATCATCGGGTTTAATCTGTCCTTTTTCATAGATCATGATTAGTGTATTTTGTGCATGCCTATCAAGAAGATAGATGTATGTATCAGCTTCAGAGAGGCAAGTGGCAAGCCCGACCATTCTGGGTGATTATTCAGATGCATCATTGTCATCTTCCTCGACATCATCTACTAATGATCCCTCTGAAGTGCCTCGATCGGTTGCATTTAATACACCCAGCACCACCGGTGAGTAAATATTTACGGATGATGCTCTGAGTAGCTATGGTGGATCTTATAGAGGACAGACACAATGAGAATTCCTCCAACACTCTATTAAATGATCAAGGAATGCACACTCTTCTCTCAGGCACTGGTACCTCTGAGCATTATATATCTGTTCATCGATTTCAATAAACATATATTTAGCATTTCTATATGTTCAGGCATGTGGTGTATGTCTGTCTCATGCAGAAGGGGTCGCTCTCAAGGGTCCCATTCCATGGGCACATGCAACCTTCATCTCCCTCTTCATCTCCTCATGTGCCTCAGCCCCTCTCTTCATCTCCTCTTCCACCTCCTTCGTCTTCTCCTTCAGTCTTTAATTCTCTTCCCTCAGCCTCCCCTCCTCCCCTCCCCTCTCTCCCTTCTCCTTCTCCTTCCCTTTTCCTTTTCCCTCCCCCCTCCCCCCCTCTACTTCCTTTTCTCTCCCACTCTTCTCTCCATTCCCCACCCCACCCTCCTCCTCATCTCCCATCTCTACATCCTCCCCCTCCATCTCCCATCCTGTATCATATTTACACGCATACTCCATCAAATGAAATGAATAGATCTCACTTATGCTTCTTTGCCAACACAATCTTCCCAACTTGCTCTCTCCATTTCATCCTCGAAATTTCACTTGTCTGTGAATATGACATATCTCTTATCAACATTCAATCATTCAATCGCTCAACTTTCCCTTTCCCCTTGCTTACATAAGCTTACATCTCTTCTCCTTTCCACCCATACGCTACCTCTATCTTTCCATCTTCTCCACCCTTATATATTTCCTTTCGTCAATCTCATCTCATCCTTCCTTTTCTCTCTATCTTATATCTTATATATATACCGCTTTCATAATACCAAATCCCACCTATCATATACGTATACTAACTTTTACCCCTACCCTTATCCTTTGACCCATTCTTTTACAGCATCTAGCTGCCTGGTGTGAATCATATTTTATACTCGCCACGAAACGGTGTGACATCTGGCAGGCACTTTCTCAGCTACTCGATAATGCATCTGACGGAGCCGGCCCTACGTTATGATTCAAGGAATATAACTGGGGAGAAGGACATGGAGGCAGGACAAATTGCAACAAATGCAGAGCATCCATCGATCACGCATTATGTGACATGGATGGTGCTCGGACTGCCCATCATGGCAGAAGACATATTAAGTAAGTGCCAATTGCTGCAATGCAATGACTACCTCGATTCAAGGATGATCAACAGGGATGTTCCATAGAAGATGCATGCTGGCATTGATCTTTATCATGCAAAATGCACAAGACCATATTACAATGGAAAACATGGAAACAGTGCCTGTGATGCATAACATAATGGGGGAACAGGTGGCAGCGATATGAATCGTCGATAAACTGAAGATGGGGTTGAATGTTAAGGACGCAGCATCGAAACTTGACGAGGGACGTGGTGGGACCCTGGGCCAATATGCGATATTAAATCTATATTGCACAAGTTCACCTCATAGATGTATAGTTCAATCCTGAACATTCGATTGTATCTGTGAATGTCCTGGCTACAGTACATGAATGGAAATGGAAATGATTTATATTGTCTATCCTTGGGAGCGTGTACTGAATAAATGTTGATGCAGACCCAAATGCCGTTTCAACAATCGGACAAACATGTCAAGCATGTGGAACATATGTATGCTCAACTATGTTCGACCACGTTCAATGCGTGTTTGACTTTCAAAGGGAGACATTCCAAACATGTAGAAAATGCTGACAATATGCCTAACTGTGTTTGACGCCTTCAAAACACATCTCTTGGCGCAACACTGATCCATCTCTTCTACAATGAAATGCTATTGATATGAGAACGAATTGTGATGATACCACCTTCCTCAGACTCCGACTTCTCCTGTGTCATCCTACTAGGTCCTACAGTAGCTATTGGAAGATCTGTCTCAGGGTATATGGTCCATGAGCGTGGATTCTTGTAATCCACTAGTGTCTTTACCGCTCCCACTGTCACCCTGGCCATCCATGCCCCTCTCATGCTCATCCGTGTCTTCTTGTGCATCTTCTTCTTAGCAGGACTGATGGTGAGAGTGATGTTTCATAAAGCATTGACTGCATTCCATCTCAACTACTAACTGGGAAGCTGGTTCTTTGGTCGTTTTCTCACCTTTTCTCAGTTTCATTCTACCATCTCTGCAACCTTTGCTTCTATTTGACATCATCATTGTCCTTATCACTTGTGTTACTTTTGCTACCCTACGCCCTACTGTGTTGATTTACGATTTATGTCAATATCCCACCTGTCAAGCCATGGGACAAAAAAACAAACCAAAACCACCTATTACTGGTAAGGTAGATCTACTCTACAGTTGCATGTGTCCAGGTATCGTAGAAGCCATTACAGAATGGGAACCCAGAGGGCGACCATGTCTGTGCTGAACAGACATGTCCTCCATGCCTGGGAGTGTGGAAATGGTACATATGTACTTGGAATTCAGCGAGACGATCATGCTCACTGATGATGCTAGCATCTGGGAGAGGAGCATTCATTCTTTGATCATGATCATGATCCATATGGAAACCCTCATGGAATTTTTGAAGTCATCTATTATATCAATTCATCACTCACTGTCGTACCTGTAACCATCTACTTACCAGGTGTGTTGGATTGATCGAACTCGATAGACTGAGGTATTTCAGACACATCATTTTTGTATGATGTGGGGTGAGTGGCAGTAATATATCACCATCAAATGTTGACGAGTATTCATTAACAAGGATTGGGGATGATTTGTGCCCCACTTGGGACAATGCTTTACAGCACTTCCACTGCTGAATTCTCACGTACCAGTCAGTATGTTAATGTCCCTAAATCTGAGCTAGATTAGGCTCGGCTACGCCAGCTGAAGGAGCATGAAATCAGTCAGGGCGGCAGTTCGCAACCACGCACAGGTTCTCATCTCCCTACGGAATAACAAAAAGTTGCTTGCACATGTAAAGGCTTTTGACTGACATAACAATATGGTTGAATCATTCCGTCCATCACATCACTATGTCAGACCTTTGATCTCTACTCAGGTGCTCGAGAACGTGAAAGAGGCAAGATCACTCAATCTTATTTTATACCGTTTCAACGACGATGTCTCTAGATGTGGACTGAGGTGCCAAAGGGTAAGAACAAAAAACCGGTCAATAAGAACCACTTCATCAGTAAAATGTTCCTTCGGTACGTGTCCATCCTTGTTTGTCACGCAGTGGTCTGATTGCCAATAGAGGGGACTTAGTCATTCTGAGTGCGTGTTTAACGTGCTTTGACGATCTCGGATGCTGACTTTTGCGCAATTCTTGACAACCAGGCTTGATACTTGTGAGACACAGCTCCATCTCAGCCCATATTCTCATCAAAACCTCTGGCATTCACTTGTACAATATGTGGTCGGTGTACAGGTGCGATGATGGCATAAAAGACGGATCCAAGTGTATCGATTCACATTACGTTGACCCCAATGTACTTACATGATTTGGCGGTCTGCGGTTGTCCAGGTTTTGTGATGCTGGTATGTTTAAGGCTCGTAATGGACTAGCATTCAGCATCCCTCACACAAATGGGCTGCAAAAATTTAAGTGAATTGGATCTGTTCTGTGTGACTCGTATTGGCAGGTTGCGCTATGAGGTTACATGTTTTGCAT
>JBBPMH010000557.1:0-22379 GCA_038090235.1 Pulveroboletus ravenelii
CCTTCTGCTTGTGTCTTCACCGACATCGAGTAGCCGCAGGCTTTCCTTGATTGCTCACTTTGAGTCGTCCAGGATTGATCCCTGATACCCTAACTCTGGATCCAACTCCAGCCCCATTTTCTCGAACTCCAGTGTGTTCTTGACAAGCATGCACCCTAGACCCTCCAGATCCTGTACTTAGCTTATCTCATATTACTGTACTTACGTTCCATTCCTCGCTTACTTAGTACACCACCTGTCTCTCTTCATAGCCCCTCCAACCCTGGAGCACAGCTCCATTGTAACTACTCCACCTCTGGCTCCAAGTTACCGGTCCTTGTACAAGTGCTCCCTCTCCATATATAAGACTCTGTATCATATTGTAGATACCTCAGTTCAAATATTGACTAAGACATCCCCTGTCTTCTCTGACCCTCCGCTTGAGCCTTGATGGCTCTCCTCTGACCCCTCCACTGACCTCTGTTGCTTGCAACAAGGTCCTCTTTAATCCTTTGCCCGACCCTCTGTAAATTCAGGGGAACTGGACTTGTGACAGAGGTGTACCACATATGGTGAAGCTGAAGCCCTGTTTGAACTCTGGAGTTCCAGAGTTGTCCTCGGAGTTCTGTTCTTAACAGTATATTCGAACTCCCTACTGTTAACAAAGTCCAAACCCATATGCCTACCATGGCCACCTGTGTCACATGATCTTGCTCCCACACCATAGGTGCAAACCCACCTCTGTTTTCACACTTCAATCCTTTGAGCGTGTTCACCAGCAGTCGCTGGGGCCTCACCCTCGTTGACCAATTCCACAGTTTCTCTGCCTGCCATACACCTGTGTCTGCCTCTCAAGGATGCACCCCTCATCACTCTCCAACCCCCGATGCTCACATCATCCAACTCCCAGATGATAAACCTCCTTGGCCCCCAGAGGTGTGGCCCCCCACACGCCTCAAAATAGGCCTGGTCTGGACAGTCTGGATGGTCCTGGAGGTAACTCCTCCAATGATGACCCCGACTTCCCAGACCTTGCCCCCAATGAAAGCAACAACGAAGAAGATGGCGATGAAGGTGGTGACGAGCAGGTGCCTTGTGACACCCTCGCCCTGCTTGCCAATGCCATTCACGGTCTAGCCTGCTTCTCTCGCCGCCGCCCTGCTGAAAGCACCCCCTGCACTAAAGTCTGTGAGCTGGACCAGTTCGATGGAACTGAACCCTGGAAGCTCTGGACCTATTTGGTCCAGTGCGAACTCAATTTCCAGGACCACCCAAAGGCCTTCCATATGGACTGTGCTAAAGTCATCTTTGCACAGTCCTACCTAAAGGGGATGGCACTGGAATGGTTTGAGCTGGACCTCCTCCTTGACAACAATCTGGACCTCCATCTGCTCTAGATGGATGACTACCAGGAGTTTGTCCTAGAACTCCAAACCAATTTTGGCCCACACAACCCTGTCAGAGACATAGAGCACCAACTCAACCACCTGTCCATGAAGGACACCCAACGTATCAACAAATATGTGGTTGAGTTCAACTGTATTGCTTCGCAAATCCAAGGATATGGAGAAGGTGCCTTCCGGCACCACTTCTACAATGGCCTCCCCGACCAAATCAAAGACAAGATCTCTTGTGTCAGGAAGCCCCCCACCCTCTCTGAACTCTGTGCCCTCACCCAGGCTATTGATGCATGCTACTGGGAGCACAAGTCTGAGGTTAGCCACCAAGTGAAGTCCTCCACCAATCCCTCCTTGTTGAAATCCGACAAACTCTCCACCTCCGGAAAAGATAACTCTGGTGGTATCAAGAACTCTAGTGGCTCCAAGGACTCCAAGGAGTCCAAGGGAAAGTCCACCATCTCTGACACCCCAAAGCCTGACCTCTCCTCTAAGTTAGGAAAGAACGGCAAGCTCACCACTGTTGAGTGCAAGCGCTACTTCGATCTGAAGCTGTGCATGTTCTGCAGTCTCGCTGGGCACATGGCCAAGGAATGCCCAAGGTCCACCTCCAAGGCCTCTACAGGCCGCAGAGTGAAGGCTGCCACTCCGGAAGCCAAACCAGAGACCTCCTCAGAGGCAAAAAAATAGAGTGCAACCTCCAGGACTCCGCACAGTCTGGAGGTTGCATTGACCCTGCCTGTGCACCCAAGGAGATCCGACTCAATGCATCTGCTCTTTCTGACCCCCATTCCCTTGTCCCCTCCATCAGCCTTATTGGTCAGGACATTCCTCCATTTTCCACACTTGTAGATTCCGGTTCCTCTGACTGTTTTATAGATATGTCGTTTGTTAATAAACACAATCTTTCAACCTACTCCGTACTCCCACTCCAACTCTGACTCTTCAATGGAACAACCAACTCCACAATCACTCAAGCCATCAACCTCTCTGTCCACTTCGAAACTGGTGACATCACCCTGATGACGTTATATGTCACTCCGCTAGATGGCTCCTGTTCTCTTGTCCTGGGACACAACTGGCTCACCCGCTTCAATCCATTGATTGATTGGGTTTCGAGCAGTATTTCATTCCACTCATCTGAGCAGCCTGTGCCTGCAAACCTGAGCTCATCTCCACAGCCTCCGGACCCTTCTCCTCTGGCTGACCCTGTCACCCCTGATCCACCTAGTTTCTCCAACCACAAGGCTCCACCCATCATGTTCGTCAGTGCCCCCACTTTCACACTGGCCTGTTGACTCCAGGGCTCTACCCAGTTCAGCTTGCAGATCCACCCTGAGAAGAGCAACCTCCACTCTGTCTCTGCAGACCCTCCTCCCAAACAGGTCGATCTCTCCGGAATCCCTCCGGAGTATCATGACTTCACTGACGTGTTCAGCAAGAGCAGAGCGTCCACGCTTGCTCCACATCACAAGCACAATCTGAAGATTGATCTTGAGGAAGGTGCTTCTCCTCCTTTGGGCACCCTCTACTCCCTTTAACCCTCCGAGCTTGAGTCCCTCCGGACATTCCTTGATGAACACCTTAAAAATGGGTTTATCTGCCCATCCTCCTCCGCTCATGCTGCTCCAGTCCTCTTTGTCCACAAGAAGGATGGTTCCCTCTGTCTTTGTGTTGACTTCAGAGGACTTAACAAGATCACGAAGAAAGACTGCTACCTGCTCCCCCACATCTCCGACCTCCTCAATGCTCTGAGCCACGCCAAGGTCTACACCAAAATCAACCTCCGGCACACGTACCACCTGGTCCATGTCACCGATGGTGACAAATGGAAGATCTCCTTCCAAATGCGCTACAGCTCTTTTGAGTGGCTAGTTATGCCATTCGGTCTAATGAATGCCCCTGCAGCTTTCCAGCAGTTTGTCAACTCCATCTTTGCCGATCTCCTCAACATTTGTGTCATCGTCTATCTGGACAACATCCTAATCTTCTCCAAAGACAAAGCCTCCCACAAGAAGCATGTCCAGGAAGTCCTCCAGAGACTCCACAAACACAGTTTCTACATGAAACCTGAGAAGTGCAAATGGAATACTGACTCCACCAAGTACCTCGGCTACCAACTCTCTCCCTCTGGCCTGATGATGTCTGAAGACAAAGTCAAGGCTATTCAGAAGTGGCCAGTACCATGGAAAGTCCAGGACATCCAGTCCTTCTTGGGGTTTGCCAACTTCTACTGACGATTCATCGCTAATTACTTCGATATTGTCATGCCCCTCACTCGCCTCACTCGTAAGGGCACTCCATGACTCTTTGACAATGCTTGCCTTACCACCTTCCAGTCCCTGAAGGTCGCCTTCACCTCCACTCCCATCCTTGTCCATTGGACTCCAGACATTCCAATAATAGTAGAAACCGACACTTCTGACTACGCTGTGGCTGGCATCCTCTCCATTCGTTGTCTAGATGAGGAAGTCCAGCCTGTTGCCTTCTACTCTCAGACCCTCTCCACTCCAGAGCTCAACTATGACATCCATGACAAGGAACTCCTTGCCATCTTCAAGTCCTTCTGGGCTTGGCAACACTACCTTGAAGATTCTGGCACCCCTATTGATATTGTCGCTGACCACAAGAACCTTGAGTACTTCACTACCATAAAACTCCTGACCTGCCGGCAAGCCCGCTGGTCAGAGTTCCTCTCTCAGTTCAACATGATGGTCCGTTTCCGCCCCGAACACCTTAGCGTGAAGCCTGATTCCCTCACTAGATGCTAGGACATCTATCCCAAAGAGGGGGATAAGGACTATGCTCGCGTCAATTTGCACAATTTCTGCTTCATCTTTACCAACAAGCAACTCGCTGCATCTCTCCAGGCTACCTATCTCGCTGCCCCCATTCTCCAGGCTAGCACCCTCTTCAATGTTGAGTCCCTTCACACTGACATCCTCTCTGCACTCCCCTCCGATCCTCTGGCTACCATCCACATGTCCTTCACAGAGCCTGAGTCCCGATGGTCAATTGACTCCGATGGATTCCTCCGTCTGGACAATCGCATCTACATCCCCAACTCCACAGACCTCTGACTCCGTGTCCTCTGATACAAACACAACCATTCACTCTCTGGACACTTCGGCCAGAACCAGACCTTGGAACTGATCTGCCGCAAATACACCTGGCCAGGTATCAGGACATTCATTAAGGAGTACTTCTCCTCCTGTACCTCCTGTGTACATGCAAAGGTTCCTCAGCACTGCCTCTATGGACTGCTCAAGCAGCTCCCGATCCCTGAGAAGCCATAGAACTCCATCTCCATAGACTTCATCGAGCAACTCCCGTCCTCCTCTGGATTCACAGCTATCCTCGTCATAGTGAATTGCCTGTTCAAGCAGTGCATCTTCATCCCTATGCACAATACTATCACGTCTCCAGAGCTGGCTAAGCTCTTCCTCCTCCATGTCTTCTCCAAGCATGGAGTTCCCTCCCATGTTACCTCCGATCGAGGTATGGAGTTCATCTTGCACTTCTTTCACTCTCTCAGGAAAGCCCTCAACATCCACCTCCACTTCACCTCCAGTTACCACCCTGAAGGAGACGGTCAGACTGAGCGAATGAACCAAACACTGGAGCAGTATCTCCAGATCTATTGCAGCTACCAGCAAGATAACTGGTCTGAACTCCTGCCCCTTGCAGAGTTTGCATACAACAACTCTCTGAGTGCTATGACAGGTATTTCCCCGTTCTTCGCTAACAAGGGCTACCACCCGAACATCACAGTGCACCCTGAGTGTGATCTCACTTCTGCTCAAGCCCGTGAGTACTCCATCGACCTCGATTCCCTCCATGCCTTCCTCTGAGAAGAGATGGCTCATGCCCAAGAGCAATACCAAGGCTCTGTAGACGCCAAGCGAATTCCGGCGCTGAACTTCCAAGTCAGTGACCAGGTCTTTGTGAAGGCCAAGTACTTTTGCTCCATGCGGCCCTCCAAGAAACTCTCCGAAAAGAACTTGGGGCCATATGATATTATTGCTAAAGCAGGTAGTCACTCTTTCACCCTCCATCTCCCAGAGTCCATGAAGTCCATACACCTGGTCTTCCATATCTCCCAATTAGAACCCTCCATTCCGAACACCATTCCGAACCAGATTCAGCCCCCGCCACCTCCAGTGGAAGTAGATGGCGAACCGGAGTACAAGATCACAGAGATCCTCGACTCCAAAGTGGACAGATGAAGAAAGAATTGCAAGTTGTTGTATTTGGTGCATTGGTCCAGTTATGAAGGTACTGACAAAGAAACGTCATGGTTGCTCACCACCGAGCTTGATCACGCATCTGAACTTGTTGTGGAGTTTTATCTCCGGTACCCAGACAAATCCGGACCTCACAACACATGAATGCACCTCAAGTCTGATTGCAACAAATTCTACGCTGTACTTCCATCGCTATTTGCTCCATCTCCGTTCTCCATTTCCTCCACTGCCAACTCCACCAACTTCTCCTGCACCTCTGCCTCACCCTCTAAGTCGACCTCTGACTCTTCCTCTGACCCTCCTTTATAAATTTTCTGCACCTTCAACTCAATGAATCGCTCCAACAGGTAGTTGGTGTGGTCAAGGCATCAAACCATGCTCCGCAGGAGCTTCCTGACCTCCAACTTCTCTCACGCACCCTCTGTGCCTCCGCTTCCCTCCAGCTCCTTCGAGTCTGCGACCTCTGTTTGCACCTTCTTCCTCCATGGCACCTCCACCTTGCTGTCCTGCCGTTTCCGCTACCTCTCCATCCTCTCCTCTCCAGCCTGTTCACACTGGGCCCGAGCCGCCCAACACTCCACACATGACGTTGCCTTGCCTGGTCTGGGCACACATTCAAGGCTGCGCCCCGCACACCACGAGCACACGCACTCCTTTCCTGTTCTGGAGCCCTGTGTGCTCTGGACTTCCTGGGCCTACCAAAAGTCAGTCATGTTGTCACTAGGTGACGATCACTTACCTGTTTATGCGCCTCCTCCTTCTCCTCCTGGCACTTTGCCTCCTCCTCTTGGCATTTTGCCTCCTCCGCTCTCCGCTTCACCACCTCCTCCACCACTTTGTGCCACTCCTCGGCCTTGGCCTCCTTCTTCTTCTGCTCCTCTGCCGCCCTCTTCTCCTGTGTGCGCTAACACCACTCTGAGAACTTTGCCATGAGCATGTTGTTGTCATCATCTACATGCTCAGCGAGCCACTCATTGGGCCAGCTGCAGACTTGGAGGTACATGTTGGACATGATGAAAATGGTAGTTGGGGAGAAGGAACAAACCACTGTGCCGAAAAAATTTATGCGGACATTTCAAACTCCATCCGAACTCCATGTTGTTCCTTGCTAACGGCCTTCAGGGGTTCAGGCCTAGAGGGGGGATACTGTCATATCCCATACAACTCCTAACTCCGGATCCAACTCCAGCCCTGTTTCCTCAAACTCCGGTGCATTCTTGACAAGCATGCACCCTAGACCCTCTGGACCTTGTACTTAGTAATTCCTTCTTACTGTTACGCTTGATCCCGAAGGGTCGAGGCATGGACTTGGCTGAAGGTCAAGGATGAGGACCATTATCAGTGAACAGCTGTTAATGGAACTAGGACGAAGGGCGTAACCTGCAGACGGCAGGGTCAAGGGTTCTATCAATGAACAGTTAATGTCTTTCGAGGCTGAGAAGTCTTGCCTAGCAACTAGCTAGCAAGGGGACGAGGGCAAGAGCAAAGTGCTCAGTCGAGTGTAGAGTGAGGACACGCAGAAGAAGCAAGTGAATTGCCAAGTAGGTCTAAGTTAAGTTGACAGGTAGACCTACGAGGGTTTTTATAGTACATTGGAAATAACAAGGCTAAACAGGGATAGCGAAGAATCAACAAGGATTGGTAAACTTATGAGTAAACCAGCGAATAGCGAAAGGAGCTCGGTGACTAATGACAGAACTACGAGCCCAATACGAGAGAATCGGACAAGGAGACTAATGTTCAGTGACAAATAGTGGAGATGAAGTGGAAACAAACAGTGGAAACGAAGTAAAACATAACATTACCCCCCGTTTAAGGTGAGGAGACACTGTCGACTTCCTAAAATTCCTGGTAACTATACCCCAGGAAGCTGGTCATGTTGCTGTAAGCTTCGGCTGTAAAGGGGTCGTTGTCGGGAGAGTCCGTATGAGAGGGAGGGACAGGGGTGGGACTCCCAGAACACCTACGAGGGCATGCACAAAAAGGCTGTTGGCAGCAGAGTCTGTGGGGAGGGGGTGACGGCGACGGTGGAGACGGGGGAAGTGTTGGACGGCGGGAGTGGCCATACAATGATGAGGAGGAGGTCCCTCCAGAAGGACGACAAGGGGAATGGACGGTGGAGAGGTCAACTCGCAGTGGAGTTTGCTGGGGGACTCCAGCGTGGCGGTGCACCATGGCGCATTGGTATTGTGCGTGTCCAGGGGCCCAGGTGTGACAAACAGGGCATTCATAGAGTTCACAGTTTACTCGGATGTGTCCGAGTCGGCAGCACTGGAAACACACTTGTCTATAGAGAGGGTGGGACGATGGAAGGGGCCACGGGTGTCATCCCCAATAAGAGAGTTCTTCTTGTTCCAGGACTGCTACTTCTTCGGGGGTGAGGGGAACGGAGGAAGGTGAGGGGTTGTTGGTGTGTTCCAGGTCGTCAAAATGAGTAGTGATGGAGTGGTGGTAGCAGGGTCGGTTGTATTCGGCTTTCTCGGCGAGGTAGCGATCGAGGTCAGCCATGTACTCCCCTAACCTCATTTGATATCCGATTGATCCGAGATGTCCACGAAGGACGGCGCGGATCGAGCATAGGCAGTGTTTGGCCACGATGAGGTCCGAGTGGGAGTGGAGGGAGTCGATCAGCAGATCAAGATGACAGACCTCTAAGAAGGCATCAATTAGGGAAGCTAAGGGGGAGCCGGGGGAGAGGTCGTCATCCATTGGGAGGGCGAGATGAGGGTCAGTGACGTGCATCATGAGGAGGGTACGGTATTCCTCATTGGGGAGATCGTCCTGGAGGCATTGAGCATAGATGGGGACGTCTGGGGGTTGGATTCCATCATCATGGCTGTGGTGAAGTATACGCCACTCGCTGATGGTGGGGTGAGGGGTGCCAGAACATGTGGGAGAGTCAACTGGTGAAGATGACATTATAGAGGAGGGGGAGGTTGGTCCAGTTGTTGGAGAACCCGATTGAACAAGATGAACAGGAGCTCGAAAGCTCTCTGTTGGTCCCTGAACGGGAGAAACATCCATATTAGCAGGTGTTCTTGCTCTAGGAGAATCCAGAGCATTCCGGGGGTTAGAGGAGGGTACTCGGTAAGAGGAGTGAGAGGAGGCATCGGAGGTAGACATGTAGTTGATGGAATGGGAGACAGGATGGGGGAAGAACTTCGGGTGGAGGCGTTTATATGCGTTCAAGACGAGCGGGGCGTTATTCATTTCTGACTCCAAAACCCAAGAGTCTTCTTCTGCTGAGTAACCTTTCCATCGGACAAGGTATTTCCGATAGGATGGAGCTCCGCGATGCTGTACAATTTTCTCAACTTTGTATTCTTCTTCTCCTTCAATTAGGTCAGGTGGAGGAGCGGGAAAGTTCCGTCCATGTACGTTGTTTTCACGATAGGGCGATAAGAGGGAGGCATGGAACACTGGGTGAATTTTCCATGTGGGGGGAAGTTGGAGTTCATAGGAGATTGGCGATAAGACCTTTGTGATAACGAAGGGTCCTTCTCGTTTCAGGGCGAATTTAGGGCTGGTGAGGGAGCGTTTTAAGTTCCGGGCTTCTAACCACACCTTATCTCCTCATTTCCATGGGGTGAAGCCTCGTGTGTTCCTGGATTTCATTACTTGGCAGGCTAATTCGTGTGCTGCCAAGGCTTCATCCCTTAGGTGAGATAAGAGCTTTAGTTGTGATTCAACAGTGGGAAGGTTTGTTTCCACGATGATTGTGGGGAGAGATTTCGGTTCGTATCCCATCATGAGATAGAATGGAGATTGGCTGGTAACGGAGTGGGGGCAGTGATTGTGAGCGAATTCCACCATTGGAATGTGTTCTGCCCAGTTAGTCAGATTATTGTGGCAGAAGATTCATAGATAAGTTTCGACTTCTTGGTTAACCCGTTCAGTTTCTCTGTCGGTCTGAGGGTGGTAGGCGGTGGAGAGGGCAAGGGAGTATCCAAGGAGAGATGCCAAAGATTTGGCGAATTCGGAGGCGAATTGCAGACCTCGGTCGGATATGATTTTGTTGTAGAGTCCGAATCTGGTATATACCTTGTGGAAAAAGAGATGGGCAATCTCTTTGGCGGTGACGGATTTCTTTGTTGGGCACAAGATTACCCCCTTAGTAAGTCCATGGTCGACCATGACCAATAGACTATCAAAGCTGCTAGAGAGGGGAAGGTCCGTGATGAGATCACAGGACAGTTGCTGGAAGGGACGGGTACATGAGGAGGAGATAGGGGTAAGGGGGGTGATGGTAGGGTGTGTATTGACTTTGTTCTGCTGGCAAAGAGCACAACCTTGGACAAAGTTCCAGACAAAGGAGGCAAGGCTGGGCCACCAGAAGTCGCGGGAGACGAGTTGGCAGGTTTTAAGAAAACCAGGGTGACTGGCGGAGAGGTGATCATGACATGCGGAGACAGCGGCATGTCGGTGGGAGTCGGGCAAGTAGACACGACCCTGGTAGGTGAGGAGTCCGGCATTGAACTTCCAGTCGGAAAGGCGGGAGTGAAATTGGGAGGGGACAGTACCCTCAAGAGTGTGAAGGGCAGAGAGAACCAGGGGGTCAGCGGCAGAAGATGCGGCCACTTTTGCAGAGAGGTCCGTGTTAATGAGGTTTATGAAGAGGTCGGCTGGAAGGAGAGTAACATCCATATTATTGTCATCATCACCTGTGGCATGATCTGGTCGGCGGGAGAGAGCATCAGGAGTGGCTAGGGAGGATTCAGGGACATGGGTGAAGTGGAGGTCAAAGTTGGCGAGGTCAAGGAGCCAGCGGGCTTGTCGTCGGTTGAGTTTGTGTGGTTCTCAGAAGTAGGTGAGGTTTTTGTGGTTGGTTAGGACTTCCACCGGGAATGCCGAGCTGTGCAGATGATGACACCAGATTTTGAGTGCGCGGATGACGGCAAGGAGTTCTCGGTCATATATGTCGTAGTTTCTTTCAGCAGAGGACAGGGACTGGGAGAGGTAGGCGCAGGGTTTGAGATCACCATTGCTGTCTGGTTAAAGGAGGATTCCTCCAGTTGCCCACTTGGAAGCGTCGGTGGAGATGGCAAAGGGTCGAGTAGGATCTGGTAACTGGAGGATGGGTTCGGCGAGGAAGGCATTCTTTAGTGCTTGGAAGGCGGCCTCGCAGGATGGTGACCAGTTCCAAGGGTGGTCCTTTTTGGTGAGGTCGAGGAGGGGTCGGGTGACAGTGGAGTAGTCCAGAATGAATCGTCAGTAGAAGTTGGCAAAGCCAAGGAAAGAGTGGACGTCTTTGACTTTGGCGGGAGTAGGCCAATCCGCAATTCCAGCCAGTTTGATGGGATCCATGGCAAGTTCACCCAGTTTGACTACTATGCCGAGGTACTCTACTTGAGCTGCAGCAAACTCACATTTTTCAAGTTTGAGATGGAGGTCAAGTTCTTCCATACGTTTTAGGATGCGACGGGTTCGTTCAGTGTGAGTTTGTTCGTCTGGGGAGAAGATGAGGAGGTCGTCCATGTAAATGACCAACCACCCTTCAGCGATGAGGTCATGGAAGGAGTCATTCATGAAACGTTGGAAGGTGGCTGGTGAGTTGGTAAGCCCGAAGAACATTACGGTTGGCTTGAAGAGTCCTTTATGCGTGATGAAGGCGGCTTTCCAACTGTCAGACTCCTTAATCCGGACGTTGTTATATCCCCAACGGACGTCGAATTTGGTGAAGACTTTTGCGCCTTGCAGGCAGTCCATGAGATCTGAGATAAGTGGTAAGGGGTAGGTGTCCCGAACTGTATGTTGGTTTAGGTATCAGTAGTCCTGGCAGGGGCGGAGTTTCCCGTCTTTCTTTTTGACAAAGAAGAAAGGGGACGATTGGGGTGATTTCGACGGGCAGATTTTTCCTGAACAGAGGTTTTCCTCCAGGAATTCCTCTGTAGCTTTCTTTTCCTCCTTGGTAAGGGAGTAAAGCTTGGCGGATCTTGGTTTGAAAGTTTTGTCCAGCTCAATGGAGTGGTCACAGGGTCAGGTCGGGGGGACATGGTCAGCCGATTCCTTGGCAAATACTGACGTGAAGTCGGCGAATTCTGGAGGAAGTACAGTAGTCTTCTTTTCTGGGAGGGCATGGATGGCTAAATCGGTGGCTGTGGTCAGTTTTCGGACCATTTCCGCCTCCTCCCAGGTCTTCCATTCAGAGTGGGTAGGGAACCTTCCCCCTTTATCATAGTTAAGGTAAACGTAGAGATCCTCATCCCACTTTTCATCAGTATTGACATGTCGGATGTGATGGGAGTTTGGTCGAGGTGTTTTTCGAGCAGCATGTTCCATAAGCCACTTGTCTAGCGTCGGGTTGAGCATTCCTTGGGGGGATCCTCTCGGTCTGGTTTCTGGTAGGGATTCTAAAATGGGAAGGGAAAGTGTGTACGTTGGCCAGTCAATGGTGGGGTTGGCTTTCTTAAGCCAGGTCATTCCTAGTATGACCGGAGTGTCTCCAAGGTGCATCACGCTGAATTCTTTGGAGTAGCGGAGGTTGGCTAGATGGAAGTCTAAGGTGACGGTGAACTTTATTTTGCCGCAGCGATTAGGGGTTGAATCGGCATTTCGTACTGGGATGGGTTGAGGAAGTCGGGTCATAGGGAGTTGGTGTTTCTTTGCGAATTCCCAGTCTATGCAGGAGCAGCTTGCTCCCGAATCGAGGACAGCACGAGTGTTAATATCTTTTGTCTTTGGTGCAAGAGTGAGAGGGAGAATGATGGCTTTCGATTTCCTTGCTACCAATACATGAGAGTTAGGAGAAGTCTGCATTAGGGGAACTTCTCCTTTTAAAAAGACGAATCCCAGCTTCTGAATGTTACTCTTTTCACGTTCTCCCCCTTCTATTCCTCTTCCTCTTCAATTTCTTGAAGTTTAGGGAGGTCATCGGTTTTTACTCTTTTTACCTGCCACGGTTGGGGGGAGTTCTTGTTGTTAGAGAATGCTGGGCATTTGTTGGACACATGTCCCGGTTGGCGGCAGCGGAAGCAAAGCTTCTTTTCAAAGCAATGTTTCCTTTTGGCAGGGGTTAACTTGCCTACTCGGATAATGTCTACGTCTATGGCGTCCGGGTCTTGGGTGGCGGCAGTTGCTTTTCCCTGAGCCTGGAAGAAGTAGGTGAACTTGGTTCGACTTCCATGGTTGAATGCTTCAGCTCACTCCCAGTGGGTGACGAAGTGTACTACTTTGGTGTACCAAGATTCTATTTTCTCTGGGATGAAGTCCATGGTGAAAATTCATTGTCGGACAGTTTCTGGAAGTCCTTCCACGAAGAAGGAGATAAGGACGTCTTCTTCAGTTACTCCACTGACAACTACTTGGTTTTTGAACTCAGCGATATAGGCGTTGAGATCTTCGGTTTTCCGAACCCTGGTACGTGTCAACCAGTGGATAGCTTGGGCTTTGGTGTCCTCGTGTTTGAATGTGGCTCTAAATTCGACTACAAATTCGACCCAGGTTCCAAATTTCCCATTAGCTAGGACTTTGGTTCGGAACGTGTTCGCCCAAGTTGAGGCTGATCCCTTGGTCATGAAGGAGAGAGCGAAGGCGATTCATTTATTGTTGTTGTTATAAATTTCCTTGTTGACCATCAGGTAGATATCGACAGAGTTGAGCCATGGGACTGCTTTGGCATAGGTTCCATCAAAGTCATCGGGTTTAGAGAGACATAGTTCAGTCGGTTTGTTCGACATAGGGGATGGGGGATGAGAGAATGGGGGTGGGGTCGGTGGTCTTCGAGGTGGTTGGTTTCGTCTAGCATGCCACTCGTCTCTTTGTTGACGTAATTCCTTGGTTTCTAGGTGAGGGTAGACTGGTCGTCGGGTAGTTGGGGTTGGAGATGGGGGAGTTGGTTCTTGAGGAAGGGAGAGCCCTGTTGAAAGATGTTGGGCGAGTTCGGTATCCTCCTGTTGTTTGGCAACAGAGGAGATAGGTACGTCAGGGGACGGTGAACGTCATTCTTTGCTTGGTTGTGGATCAAGGTTAGAGTCGTCAGTATCTCTGGGGGCTTCTCAGGCAGGTCTGAGAAGGTTATCGAAGAACAAGGTTTGGCGAGGTTGGGGTGCTCGTGGCGACTGAGGTTGTCGCGATGACAAGGGACATTGGGGTGGACGGTTGGAGGAAATGTTGGCAGCTTAGGCGGTGCTAGCTGCAACTGTAGAACTTAGACCTTTTGTTATGCTTGATCCCAAAGGGTCGATGTTATGCTCGATCCCGAAGGGTCGAAACGTGAACTCGGCTGGAGGTCGAGGGCAAAGACTGTTATCAGCACCCAGCTGTTAACAAGACGAGGACGAAGGACGCAGCCTGCAAACGGCAGGGTCAAGGGTTCTATCAATGAACAGTTGATGGTTTCCTTGGTCGAGGAGTCTTGCCTAGCAACACGCTAGCAAGGGGATGAGAGCAAGAGCCAAAGCGCTCAGTCGAGTGTAGAGCGAGGACACGCAGAGAAAGCAAGTTAATTGCCGAGTAGGTCTAAGTTACATTAACAGGTAGACCTACGAGGGTTTTTATAGTACTTGGGAAATAACAAGGTAAGACAAGGACAACGAAGAAATAACAGAGATTGGTAAACGTGTGAGTAAGGTGACGAATAGCGAAAGGAACTCAATGACTAAGGGTGGAACTACGAGCCCGATACGAGAGAATCGGACGAGGAGGCTAATGTCCAATGACTAATGGTGGAGCGAAGTGGAAACAGATAAAGAAACAAGCGAAACGTAACAGCAAGCAGGCTGACCTGCTTTACTTGTTTCATGAGATCGCTGACTCACTGGTCAACACCATATAATGTCATTGCTGTTGCAGGTTGTGCCTGCCACTTTGACTGTTATTTCATGAGTTGTGCTGCTCACCAGTCACCACCATTCATCAGCTTTGGCTTCTGCACCCTTGACTCCAACCTCAACTTTCTTGCCTGTCCTCTCTCTGAGCAGCAGGTTTTGTGAGTCATCCAATGGGCCAGCTGACCTCATTGGGCCAGCACATGTTGCTTTAGGGTTTGCAACATCAGTGGCAGCATCATGTGCCAACTGACTTGCCATTAGGGGTTTTGGGCTGCTCACCATGGCTGCTCAGCTTATGCTGTTAGTTATTTGGTCCATGGCACCTTTTCCCAGCTCTATCACTGCAGCTGCCTCATGGCAGACCTTCCTGGTTAAGTTCTGATTCTTTATTCCAACTGAGCTGCAGTTGCACACTTTGTGTCCAGGTTGACCACACCTGCGACAGGTGCCATTAAATGCTCTTGGCACTGGTGCAGCCACACATGCTGACTCATTGCATACTGTAGTTGTAGCCTTGTCAAATAGACCTTGTAAGACTGTGTACATCTCATGGGCAGATGATATAACTCCAATATAATGGTGTAGAAGTGATGAAGTCATCTGTACGATGAGGTATTGGGCCTCCATGTCATTGCACAGCCACTCCACTATCCTGTATGGATTCCAGCTGGTAGGCTTCACATCTGTCCCATTGAGTATGCCAAGTAGGTTCTGTGCAGTCATTGCCTGTATGAGCTTCTCATAATAGTCCTTCCAATTCCATCCATTTGCTAATAGGTCTGGTATGACAATTTTCTTGCTGTTTTTGGATTGTGTTGAGTAAGACATTTTTCTCAAGTTCATAAGAGTTCTTTACTGAAAGTTTTCTCTTTCTCTCACGAGTCCAATGAGTGACCTTGTCAGCTACTGAGCATAGGCGGGGCTCATAACCTGTAGAATACTCAGTAAGTTACTAAGTAGTCTAAGGTAACTACTGGTGCAATGTAAGGTATGCTTATATAAGCTATATACCAAATAAGGAATTCAACACTCTGCTTATTCTGCTTCATACTTAGACATTTTCTTTATTCTGACACTCTTTTACTATAGCTCTGACTTTGCTCCAACTGTGGTGCCAGTTATTACTTGACCAGTTGCTGGTTACATTTCCCACCTCTCCATTCTCCATCTTTCCATTATCTGCATTTCTGTTCTCCATCTCTGTTACATTCTTCACTTATATTCCATTCCTTGCTTAGTGCTCTGCCTCTTTTTTTTGCCTCCAATGCTATGTTCTCATGATTTCCTGTATATAAGTCCAATCCACTGAGGACTTATTTCTCAGTTCAAATATTATAAGTCTTTTGTCCTTTCCTCTTCACTGCACTTTCTCTCTTCTCTAAACTTCCTCCTATCTAATGGATTCCATCTCCATCCCTTTGACCCTCCTGCCTGATCTCTAAAATATGAGGATCTGAGATCACTAAAGCACAGTGCTATAGAGGACTCACATCCTCTACAGTGGTATTCAGACTTAGAAAGGTATTATACCAGATTTTCACTACTTTACATTCCTTTCACATTTAGTTCTTCAAGTCCAGTATTGGATTCAGCAAGTCCAGACCCAGAATGGCACCAGACTGACTCTGTTTTCCATACTTGCTGTGATCCAGTCCCCCTCAGACTTGTGAATTCCAACCAGACTTGGACTTTCAGACAGACTTTATTTACTTTTGTTTTACCAGTCTTGGGCATTCCCAAACTATAAAAGTGTGTACTTAGAGTACAGAAAGAATAGCTTCCATTTGGCTCAATCACCATCTGACTACCATTCCACTGTTTTCTCTTCATCTAACTGTTTCTCCACCGATCGCTTCACCAACATTGATCAGAACACCATCATCTCAGGTTCCCAGACTGCTCTCCCTGCACCCTGGACTATTGGTATGACCAACATGACTTCATTTCTGACTGTTCCCTTTCTGCAGAGTCCCTTGGGACAAACTTTCCTTGTCCACTACTACCTACCTGGAGTCAGGCACTAGGTATCCCTCCATCAGGTACCTTCAGCTGACTTTAGATCTTTACAGCACTCCACCCTGAGTCACTGAAGCCAAAGTCCTCACCTCCTCCAAACTCTGCCTAGTCCCCTCTTCACATACTCTTTGGTCAGAGTTAGCAGCAGAGTGGATTTTGACAGTATATTTGAACTCAATCTGTTAATCCTATTTGCTTATAATGTCACATACAATTCAGACTCATTCAGACTCATATGTACAAGAAGTCATCTTGATTTCCATCCTTACCACTGTCTCTGGTGAAGAGCCTGTCATGCCAGATCATATCAACCCTGGCACAGGTGATTTTCTCTTGTGCTTCTACTGAACTGCTCTGGAGGAGCTTGCAGGTGACCCCTGCACCTCAACCTTCTTGATAGAACATCCAACATTGGCCATACTCCACCTAAACCATCATTCACTAATCACTATCTATATTCCATTATTCACTATTCATCACCTATGTACAATTCACAATTTACCTATCTCTATCCACTGCCCAGTACCTACCATTCACTATCCATCAACCTCCATCCACCATCCATCATCTGAATCTTAACAACCATGTTCACATGTCACTATCCATCATCTATAGTTTACCATCTACCATCTAGATTTCATCATCTATCACTGGACCCCGGGCAGTGTCTTGTGCTGCATTGGCAGAGTCATTTCATTACTCTCAGGTACTGTTTACGCTTCCATTGTGACTTTTATCCTTTATTTCCACCGTTTCGTTTGTTCCTTGACAACACGGACTATACTTCCATTACTACCACCAACGTCTTGGACTATTTAGTCGTTCTACCATACCTTACAGAGTCCCGGGAATGCCCGGACTATAAGGAATGTACCTAGTCCTGAATAGGACAGCTCCCTTTTGGCTCACAACTACCGTCTACCGTTCAACTGACCGCTCAACGCTCACCGTTCACTGTCACCATTACCGTCTTCCACCGTTCACTGCTCCGTTTTCCATTGCTCATCACTCCGCTAGTCTGCCCGGACTACTGGAATACAGGTATCATCAGTCCAGAGTCCTCATCTACTCACCTTCCCTTCTCTGAGTCCCTTTAGAGTCGAGCACACCGTGCCCCTAGACCCACTCACCACTTGTCCTGCCCCCTACAGACAGGACTAGTGTTCTTCAGCGCACCCTAGACCCTCCAGACTCTATAGCTAGTAATCCCGCCTTACTGTACTTACATTCCATTCTTTGCTTATCCTTGTACACCACCCGTTTCCTCCATAGCCCCCTCTGACCCTGTCATTGTACTACTCTGCCTCTGGCTCTGAGTTCTCAGTTCCCATACCAGTGCTCCCCCTCCGTATATAAGACTCCATACTTTGTTGTAGATACCTCAGTTCAAATATCGACTAAGACACCCCTGTCTTCTCTGACCCTCTGCTTGAGCCTTGACGGCTCTCCTCTGACCCCTCTGCTGACCTCTGTTGCTTGCAATGAGGTCCCCTTTAATCCTTCACCCGATCCTCTGTAAATTCAGGACAACCAGACTTGTGACAGAGGCACACCACATATGGTGAAGCTGAAGCCCTGTCCAAACTCTGGAGTTCCAGAGTTACCCTTGGAGTCCATTCTTAACACATTCAAGATAATTATCAAGAATCTCCAGATGCTCTAGATCAAGTCAAGGCCTTATACTCTCTGATCAGAAATTAAAAAGTACTTCATGGTGCCAACCCACACCAGTCTTTCCACACAAACTCACATGCTCTCCAAGGTCATGCTAGGGCCAAGAAAAGAGATGAGGAGGAGGACTTTTGTAGGAAAGAGATATCTGAAGATCAAGAGGGACAACACTCGAGTTCTGCCAGAGCTTCATGCAAGCATGTCAGAGATTGGCGATTAGGCACTCTTCCACACTTTCCCACAGTTTCTCATCCTATTTCTCTCAGTGCCTATCAGGGGCAGCGATTTCTTTCCCATGATCATCATTATGATGACTATGATGATGGTCCAACATTGGAAATACTTCAGCAGCCTGAAGTGTACTCTATCCTGACATACCCCTTTCAGCATATGACCCAGGCTCCTGCTTGGATTATGTGGAGAGATCATGGCTATCATATTCCTTTCAAATGTTTAATCTGGCTGAGCCTATTCAAATTATGAATCATGTGATGAACATAGAAAAGATGGATTCTTCTGATAGGAGATCTCAGGTGAGTTTGCTTTTGGTTGTTATGAACAGTGATAGAGCTTATATTTATGAAGGCAAGCAACAACAATAATGCAAATGAAATTGAAGTTATGAGTGCAAGAGAGATGCTGGAATACTGTATTGGGGACTTTCCACCCCACTGTCATGGCCATGACATATTTGTTCATGGACACCTTCCTATCTCTAGTAAGGAAGAGAAGTATGTTCAAGTTGATCTCGAGCAGGACAGCATGGACATTTCAGTGAATGACATCCAGATCTCTATCAATATCAACAGCATCATTTGGACCACCAGAAAGCTGGTCTGCAAGCATAGCATCAGAGTATACTATTGACTCCTATCTATGATAGCAAGGCTGGGATTTCCAAACACAATCATATTTATGTTGACATTCTTATTCCCCAGTCTGAGGAGGATCAACATGCATTAGGATCTTGCACTGAATGGCTGTCGAAGAAGTTTCCCTTGAATGCTATCCCTCACACAGTCATTGGGCAGCTTTCCTCCACTACTGGCCATGGTCTACAAGTCTATATCTTCTTTCCACGAATGATTCATCACTGCCCTATGACAGGACAACAAATGAATTTAATGCCCAAAGGAGTTCTAGATCCATTTTGGAGGAAATCTTTTTTGCCTGCCATAGACAATCATACTACAGAGAGCTAGGCTCTATATATGTCACAGACCTTGGAGGAGACCAGATACAAGCAGAGAGGTGCTTCACAAAGTCAGAAGACTCTTCCTCTCTCCAATCACATATTTCTGGAAATACAAAAGACTATGAAGGAACTCATCACAGAGCAAGAAGATTGCTCTATGTATGGTTCCTTTTTCTTTGCAGTAGAAGGAAAGGGTATCAAGCTCCTTACCAAGGATGGTCAAAATGGAATATACATCTCTCCTGAAGCTGCTCTCAGACACAATCTATCTTACCTCAATTGGAATTATATACTCGATTGCAAGAATGGTGAGCTCGTGGTTGATGTCAGTGTCTCCTTCACTCCCACATGCAGTGGAAATGTACCTATTACTGGCTTATGGAGGCTAGATGCACTAGAGGAGTCTTATGCAGCAGCAGGCTTCAACAGAGGGTCCATCCACCATCATTCCACTCTTTATAACTATGGTGCTCTGCAAGCTGAGATGAATCAGGATCATGCTCTCCAAACTCACATTGCTTTTCGAAACACCTATAACCTCTATTATGAGGCTGTGTGCCCTACCAACAACATTCCTGTTTTCCTGAAGGACAGCAAAGCCTATAATCCTACTGCAAGCTATCATAAGGAGTGCTCCAGCACCATCAAAATCTTTCATAAGGCTAAAACCAGAATATATGGAGTAAGAGATGAGTACTGAGTGAGTGGACAGGCTGCACAGATTTTGTTAAGAGATATTATTTCACAGGCAAGAAAGCATAGTTTCTTGTGCTACTTTAGCTCTAGCTGAACATCTTCTAGGTGAGACGATATATGGAGTCCAATCCTGTCCTCTGGCTTCCCTCTGAGTTCTGGTTTGATTTTCTGGCTAGCAGGGTTGAAGCAATATAAAGAACTCAGATCCAGCTTAGAAGCTGAAATCCACCCAATCTTGGTATCATGACAGGCATTCTGAACCACATGCTTTGTTGTGTCATTTTGTTAAAAACGGAACTCCAAGGGGTAACTCCGGAACTCTGGAGTTTGGACAGGACTTTGGCTTCACCATATGTGGTGTGCCCTGTCACAAGTCTGGGTGTCCTGAATTTACTAAGGGTCGGGCAAGGATCAGAGTGACCTTGTTGCAAGCAACAAAGGTCCAGGGAGGATCAGAGAAGACTGGGGATGTTTTAGTCAATATTCAAACTGAGGTATGTATAACATAGTATGGAGTCTTATATATGGAGTAGGAGCACTGGTATGGGAACCAATAGCTCGGAGCCAGAGGTGGAGTAGAAAGAACAATGGAGCTATGCTCCAGGGTTGGAGGGGCTATGAAGAGAGATGGGTGGTGTACAAGGTAGGCGAAGAATGGAATATAAGTACAGTAAAGCAGCATTACTAAGTACAGAGTCCAGAGGGTTTAGAGTGCATGCTTATTGAGAACACACTGGAATTCGAGGAAACAGGGCTGGAGTTGGATCCGGAGTTAGGGGTTGCACAGGATATGACACATTTCCACACCCATTGTATATGATTGATTTCCATGTCTGAGAGTCATTGGCTCTTATGGAATATCACAATGTGGTGAAAAGGATGCATATGTTCTTTTTACATGATCTTGTCCTCAACTTTATACCCTGTCTGGACAGTGTTCAAGAAGTGGATGATTTACAGGTGCTGGCTCTTATGGGACTCAACTCAAAGGCCCAATGGGACAGGGCCATCGCTTCCCGATGTCCTACCATATTGGATGGCTTCAACCAGACAGCCATGTTTCCTATTGGCCCTAATCCAACCTGGAGCAAGTTGAAAAAGGCGATCACAGCAAATCCAATGCTGATGCTGAAGGAGTGGTCTGTGCCATCTAGTCTGCAAAATCCATCTGTGGTAGTGACTTGTCTGTTCTGTGAGGTTGATGCTAGATAGATCAAGCTTGAAAGGGATTGAGCCCATTCTGACCTCTTTGCATGATGCCATGAAATGCTGTACAGCTACTAGCATTGATCAGACCCTTTTCCATGCTGCCTTTAAAGCCTGTAATACAAGTCTGGAAAACAAGGAAGGCACAGCACATGGTTGTGATGGACCAGGCCAGGAAATGAAGTCTTCACTCAGGAAAGACTCCCAGTGGTCAGTTTTTTGGAATGAACAGGGCTACATCAAGGCCTATCATCAATTGTTGGAGAATAGAACAACAGAAAAGAGCTTTTATGTTACAGATGCTTTGGAAATGGTTTTCTCACATCTGCAATGTCTCCCTATGAGCCAGAAAATGATGAAGAAGAGCAAAGAATATGTGTGGAAAATCAAGAGATGCTTCTTTATGTTTCATACAAACTTGAGATTCTACAAGATCGAGAATCTTGGTAAAGATCCCAAGGAAGGCAAAAGAACTCATGGAGATCAAACTGTTTGCCATCAACTAAAGTCCAGAAAGGTGTTTGAAGAGGATCTATGGCACTCCAGTGGATTTGATGGGCTGGCAAGCAAGAAGAATGAAACAGATTCACAAAAAAGATGTGCATATCTTCAACAGCTCAGTATGGCAAGTAAAAACAAGAGAAAGCCTCCAAAGCAGGCTGAGGTACAGAAGTCTCAAGAAGTGGTTGCTCCTGAGGATGAAGAAAAGGAGTTTGATTCTAAACTAACTGAAGTAATTGAACTAGAATCTAGTTCTAGTGATTTAGAAGAGGAGAGATATGAAGAGATTAAAGAGAATATTGAGGAAGAGGAAGAGGAGAGTGATGGTGATGAGAATACAGATGATGTGTAAAGCTATTGATGCTTGACAGATAATTATTATAAAACAAGTGTAGAAAAGAAACAGTTGATGAACATATACTGGCTTGGATATTTCATCATCAGAAAACCATTGGGAATAGCATGCTTATACAAGCATTGAAGCAGCCCCTTACTGATAAAATGAATGGAATACATCAATTACAGAAGAATCATAAAAAGAGGGCAATAGATAAGAGTGATAAATAAAAGATGAACACATGAACAGTGAGCTTATGTAAGGATTGAGACAGCCCCTAAGCTGTTCCAATTTGATTGAACAAAATATTCTATTGGATCAGTACAGAAAAATAAGATCTACCATGTCCAATCATAATTTGGGGGATCC